>CBXB010000009.1:265501-277651 GCA_000817185.1 Magnusiomyces clavatus CNRMA 12.647
AAAAAAAAAAAAAAAAAAAAAAAAAAAAACCTATTTTGAAATCATTCCACTTAAAAAAAGGGCCAATTGTATTTAAAACAAACCATCTTTTCTAGTTGAGTTTTATTAGTTTGTATATAGCTGTATATAATAAATATATTGTTTACTGATAATTTATGATCAATTGGTTGGAACGGTTACGATATTAACCGCTGAGAATTCCCAAAATAACAGTCCAAAAAACATTTACAAAACTGTTGAAAGGGACCAAGTATTGCGGATCGAGGAGGTAGAATTGAATTGCTGAAGCTATTGGCCATATAAAATAACTGGTTCGTAACATTTTGGGATATGTCTAAATTGTTATAACAAAGGTTAGAATAAAATATATTGTGAAACACTGAATAAGAAAGAAAGAAAAAAAAAAAAAATGTACCTGTTGAAAAAACTTTTCAATATCTCTGCCATCCCAGTATGCGACAAATGAAAGAAAAATTAATAAATTGGTTGGATTTCCAATTACTTGGTCGCATATTATCCTCAATGGTGTTTGCTTTATTGAAGTGCTGAGTTGATCTGTCCACCATTTCTAAAAATAAAAAATATTTCCAAAACGGTTAATAATTTTGATAATACTGGGGAATTGCTAAATTCCACAAACTTTTAAAACAACTTACTGTCCATATGCCATTGACGATACCCCAACAGTAGTATTTCAATAGGTTTGCCTTTTGTAATCGTTTGTGAACGATGGACTGTAATAGACCTTGTGAGAATCCACAAAGCATACATGATACTACTGCTGAGCTTCCAACAGGGGAGATCTTATACCATGCACTATAGTAATATGCACAAACTCCTAATGAACAAAGTTGGAGAATATTGATGAATACAACGAGAATTTGATCTGATTTCTGGATCCCTCCCCTTGTATGTCTGGGTATGAATTTGTCATTAGATTCTTGTCCCAGTTCGATCATTAGATCGTCGACCTTTTCTTTTGCCATTGTAATAAACGGATATTTGAGTAAAATCCAATACAATTGGATGATAGGGGGTTTTCTTTTATTTTATTTGAGAGGGGTATTGAGAAATTATACAAGTGCTGAAGGATAAAAGGGATAAGAGAATTAAGAGAATAAGAAAAAAATAAAAAATAAAAATGGAGACCCTAAAAATAGAGAATGTATTTTTACATATTAGAAAATATTTACGTGTCTCAATGATATCTTTACACTACTATAGACATATGAAAAATTGCACATAACAACAAAACACTTTGCTTATTTACAAAATCAATGGTTTGAGTTTTTTGAAACCAGAAACATTATACAACTTTTAGGCGATAGATAATATGGACACGAAAGAAAAAAAAAAAAAAATTAAAATTGTAATATATTAGTTCTCAAAGACTGTAATCTCATTTTCTAAACAGTATGAAACAGCAACAAACAAGCCTTTCTCTGTCCCCTTTAGGAATGACTATTGATTTATTACAATATTTGCATGTATTACAAATGTAGCTACAAGGTGTCACTACGATATCACCATCCATCCACCAGCAATTTTCTACCCTAGCCCTGTGACTCTGAGTGAACCTACCAAACCCTCAAAATTTTTCAAAATTCTCTTGTGTAGATATCGGATTTTCACACTATAGTAACAGCACCAAACAAGAGAAGTTCATATAATATAAAAAACAAAAGACAATGCCTCCAAAAAAACCTGCTGCAAACAAAAAGTTTGCAGAACCTGAGACATTTCAGGCAATTGTCATGTCCGATTCCTACAAGAATCGTTTCATGCCATTGACTTTCGATACTCCTAGATGCTTATTGCCTTTGGTCAGCACTCCATTAATCGAGTACACCCTTGAGTTTCTAGCTACCGCTGGCGTTCAACAAGTCTATGTCATTGGAAGCTCTCATGTCGACAAGATTGAAGAATATCTTGGCAACTCCAAATGGACACTGCCCTCTTCTCCCTTTGAAATTCAAGTCATCAAGTCTCGTGAAAGTCAGTCTGTTGGTGATGCAATGAGAGACTTGGATCGATTAGGAATAATCAACTCCGACTTTCTTTTGATCAGTGGAGATATTGTTTCCAACATTGACTTCAAGTCTATTCTCCAAGCTCACCGCGAACGTAAAGCTAAAGACAAGAACGCAATCATGACAATGGTTCTTAGAGAGGCTAGTGTCTTGCATAGAACAAGGGCTAGATCCGGCGCCGGTCTCTTTATTACAGACGTTGAAACCAACAAATGCTTGAGATATGAATCAGCCCCCAAAATCAATAGCAAGAAGCTCCACAACTTTGAAATTGATAGCGATCTCTTGGCTGAATACGATAGTATTTCCTTAAGAAATGATCTTATCGACTGTCACATTGATATCTGCGCTCCAGATGTTCCAGCGCTCTTTACAGAAAATTTCGATTACCATGATATTCGCGAAGATTTTGTAAAGGGGATCCTTACGTCTGAACTTTTGGGCAAAACAATCTACACACATATCCTCAACGAACAATACTCTGCTAGAGTCGAAAGCTATCAGACTTACGACGCGGTAAGCCATGACATCATTTCTCGATATTCGTATCCAATTACTCCTGAGTATAATATTATGGATGATCAAACATTCAAATACCACCATGGCCACATTTACAAAGAATCAGATGTTGTTCTTACTCAATCATGCATTATCAAACCCCAGTCAGTCATCGGCAAGGGTACATTTATTGGCGAGAAAACTACGGTTGATAAAAGTGTTATAGGCAGAAACTGCAAGGTTGGCAAAAATGTCATTATAGAAAGCTCGTACGTCTGGGACAATGTTGAAATCGAAGATAACGTTGTTATTAGGCATTCCATCATTGCATCTGATTCCAAGATCAAGTCTGGTGCTAAAATTGACTCAGGATCTGTTATTTCATTTGGCGTTGTAGTAGGCACAAACAAGCAAATCAGCGATACTAAACTTTCTTTACACAAGTGTAAAAAGTCTGAATGGAGCGATGAGGAAGATAGCGACGACGAAGAAGGCTCTGATGTTAGCGATGAAGCCAAAGTTAACTCTGATCTTGTTGGAAGCGATGGTGAAGGATACAGATATCACGACTCTGATGATAGCGACTATGAAGATTACTCTGATGAGGACGAGAAATACAACAAATCCCTCAACTCTTTAATATACTCCATGTCTAATGCCAACATTTCAGATACATCGATTGCCTCTCATTCTTATCTATCCGCCAAGAGGACTGGCTCTAGAAGATACAGTTCTATAAGTGCTGTTACAGCCAACTCTGAGGAGGGCGAAGAGACTTTTAGATCAGAAGCAATTGAATCGATCGAACGCTCAATCAGCGAAAACCACGACCATGATATCGCAGCCCTTGAGTTGAATACATTACGTATGACTATGAACACCTCATACCACGAGGTTCGTGAGGCTACCATGGCGGCCTTTGTCAAATATGTCTATAAATTAATATCTACTGGCACTTTGAATGCACAACAAGCAGCAGAAAAGATTTTTGGTGGGTGGGGAGAGCTACTACGGCGTCAAGTTTTTGAGCCTGAAGATGAGGTTGATCTTTTGTTTTTGATTCAAAAAGAGTTTGCAGCACATGAAAAGGAAAATGGCGGTATTACAATGACTTTTGCTGTTCGTAATCTCTACTTTAAAGATATTTTACAAGAGGAGAGCATTTACAAGTGGTTTGATAGTCCAAAGTCACAAGCCACGAGCGAATTAAGGGCTGTGCGTAATGTAGTACAACAACTGGTACAGTGGTTACGCACAGCTGACGAAGAAAGTGATGATGATGATGATGACGACGATGACGAAGAAGAAGAAGAAGAAGAGAGTGATGCTGAATAAAAAAAATAAAAATAAAAAGCTTCTATGTATAGAAAAACGTGTAACTTCAATACAATTTTTTAAATGATTTTCAATTATTTGAATCTGAATATTACTCACAATCGTTACTTATCTTGTAAGGAAATATGCAAAAAATGTTTTATTATTATCAAACAAGGTTTTATATAAGCTTCTTTTTAACAATGTTTGTTTTTTTAGGTTTTTACAGTACAAGAAGAATGAAGGCAAAGAAAGAAAGAAAAGGAAAAGGGAAAAAAAACAAAAAAAAAAGAAAGGCACAGCAGTTAAGCGCTTTTTTTTTTTTTTTTCTTATTTTTTCCCTCCTCCATTTTTTTATCATTTTTAATCCATCAACTATAATTTGAACCCTTTTTTATATATATTTTTACTGATCGTCATTACCAAATTTTTTTTTTTTAAAAGAAAAAAAACAGCAAAGATTAAAAGAAAACTGTTTTTTATTTACAAGATATTCGCTTTTAATTATTAAAAGGTGGAGACAATTTTGATTTACTGTTACTACTATTTATTTATTTGAAATATATAAATATATATATATATTAATTCTACTCCATATGTGTTTCTCTAGCAATGCCCCAAAAAAATCAACATCCACAGATTCAAACAATTACTCTTCCTTAACCCAATTCAAAAGTTTGTCAAAAACCAAACAACCACGAAACACTCCTAGACTATCACCAACATTATTTGAATCATTACGATCTCTTCAATCTCCTAGTCTCATTTCTCCAAATCGTATCTCACCAGGAATCACCAACTCTCTTACTTATTACTCCCCCTCTCAAATATCCTCATCACCTCCCTTTCCATCACCATCCTACCACAATTCCTCCTTCAAGCCAGGCTACTTTGATTTTCCGTCAATGGTCGCTCCTTCAATCAATGTCTCTAATAGTAGCAACAGCTCCAGCAATATCCATCTGAACGATAATTCGGCACAAATTTATTCTACACAAACATCCGGCTACTATGAAAGCAACCGTGGTAACGCACCTTCCTCCTCCTCCTCATCTTCTTCTTCACAGTCATATATTTCATCAAAGTCAGATGCCACCAGTTCAATACCTCAGATCCCTGATTATTCGCCTTTAGTACCTATTGACCCTCATTATGAAACTAGTGTTTCCATGTATCGAGCAACAAGACTTTCAACAGGTCAAAATGTGCTGATAAAAGCATCAAACAGAGGCACCCTTCAAGACCTCACAAGAATACGTCATGAGTGGAGTGTGGCCTCCCACCCAACTTCAAGTGTCGCTACAGAATCAGACCAGCTCCAGCAACCTATCGTTCCACTGTCTCTAGGTGACATTGACGGAGTCCTGACTCCTGAAAGCTGTATAAGAGTTGGATCAAATCCTCCCAGAGTCATTCTAACATATCTGGATCAAGAAGGTCTGGTGACGCTGTATGAGAAATTCATTCACAAAAAAACCAAAGAGCCCAACAAGCCTATAGAACGGTCTAAAGGATGCATCATAGAAATACTTGAAATCATCTGCAACGTCGTTGACATTATAGCACAAGCTCATAAACGGAAAATTACTCACAATGGCTTGACCTCATCTTCAATCTTTGTCACTCTCAAAAATAAAGTTTATGTGGCCGGCTGGGACTTTAGCTTTCCTCTTAAAGTTGAAAACTCCTCCAGAGGGTATCGTAAAACATACCTCGACAGAGTCTCTGACTGCCTTGGCTTTGTTTCTCCAGAGGCAACTGGCTTTGCTCACAGGCTGGTCGATTTCAGATCAGACTTTTACAGCATTGGATGTATACTCTACGAGCTGATAGTAGGCCAACAACCATTTCTTTCTTCTGACCCCTTTGACTTGATTCGAATGCATGTTTTACAAAAGCCTGCAACCCCTCATACCCTCTGCAGTTGGATACCAAAGTCTTTGAGCCTCATCATTCTAAAATTGCTTGAAAAAAATGCCGACGATCGATATCAGGCGTCTAGCTCATTGCTTGCTGATCTGCAGCTAGTACTAAACATGCTAAAAAATAACGATCTAACAAAAGACGACAAGTTTGTTCCAAATGCTACTCCAACAGTTTCGCCCATTTTTCTTATACCACAGAATATTTATGGCAGAGACGAAGAACTGTCCATTTTGCGTTCCTCTTACAAGCAAACTGACAGATCAAGATTTCAGATTCTATTTGTCACAGGCGAACCCGGATCGGGTAAAACTCGGCTAGTTAACGAACTTGAACAATGCTCCTTTTCCAGAAACGGCTTTTTCTGTGCTTCCAAATTTGATCCGTACCAACGAGGGCCCCCGTTTTATAGTATTGTTACCGTTCTTAAAGACATTGTGCATCAGATTTTATGTGGATCCGTACAAAGTGCTACTCAGTGGAGAGATAAAATAATAACAAATCTCAAAGTAGATCTGGCCGTATTGTTTGATCCCATTCCAGAACTTAAAGATTTGCTTGGGCACGAATATGTAAAGCTTTTTCCACAGCCTCGATTATTAGCCCCTGTACCACGAGAACTGCGCTTCAAGTATGTCGTCAAGAGTTTTTTCTGTCTACTTGGCACCCAAGGACTGACAATTTTCCTCGACGATATTCAATGGTGTCCTCGGACTGAGATGGGATTTTTTCGCGAATTAGCCTCCTTTTCCAAAGAAAACTATCCCGACGCTCATATCACTTTTATCTGCGCATCAACACCAGATTCTGCTAGAGTTAATGATTTGATTACGCTTTCAAAAGACCTAAAATTGCACCATGAGATTATCAATTTGAATCCGCTTCGGTATGAGGCAGTTGAAGAAATGATTCACAATGTTTTTACAACATGTGGTAACAAAAAGCCTGCAAAATCTGATATTCTATCTACATCTTCAAAATTACATAACCGTGAATCCTCTAATGTATTAAAAACGAACTTCACTGCTCACAAAACCACACCCAACACTTGCTATACAAACAGGGAAGCTTTAAGCACTTTTTCAACTGACAGCAACAGCACAGAAAATACTGAGGTTAGCGATTCTGACATCCATAACAATATCAAACCTCATTCAGCGTATGCTGTGGTAATAGACCCGCAAGTGAAATTTCTTGCTAAAAGGGTATTTAGGGTTACTAAGGGAAATCCCCTTTTTATCACATTAATCATGCAGCATCTACATCATCGTCAACTTGTATATTATGATGATAGTATGAGATCTTCAAATGGATTTATAGGCAAATGGAAGGTTCACATGGAACAACTTGAATTAGAGTCCATACCAGAGTCATTAACAGAGGCAGTTATCTACTTTGTTTCCCAACTTCCTGTCAACACAATCAACATTTTAAAGTATGCAGCATGTATTTGTGGCAACTCATTCACTCTGGATGACCTAGCCAAGGGTGCTAACGTATCATATTCAGAAGCCGCTAATGCGTTGCACATGCCCCTTGACATGCAGCTATTGCTACCCACAACAATGCACTACAAGTTTCCTTTTCCTGATCCTGTAGGAACTACCATGATTGAGTTGGATGAAGACGAGGTTCGAAGCGTTGCTGCTGCTTCTACGTATAGGTTTTATCATGACTTGATTCAGCAGTCTATTTACTCTTTGATATCTCATGAATGCGCTTTGGAAACTCATAAATTGATTGGTCTTCGATTACTAGGGCCCAACTACAAGCAACCACAAGAAGTCAATCGGGTTATCGAGATTTCTAATCAACTGAAAAACTCGATATCGATTGTTACTGATGAAGAACGAGAAATCTACATCAACTTGTTAGCTCGTGCTGGTGACGTGGTTTATGGCATGTCTGACTTTGATATGGCATACTCGTATTTTGACACAGCTCGCAAGCTACTCCCGCCAAATCATATGGAAACTTTCAAAAACTATTCACGCCACATATTCCTTAGTTTGGTTGAGCTGCAGTACAACCGCAAAAAGTTTCAAGAATGTCTTGATCTTGTTGACAAGGTTTTCCCAATTTTCAAAACCAATATTGATAAAGCAGCTCTCTTGAAAGCAAAAACCAAGGCACAATTTGGGCTTTACAAACCTCAGGAAGCAATTACAACAGGTATTTCTGCCCTAAACTTATTAGGGTGGGAAATGCAAGAGGACGAGGACTGGAATGAAAAAAATCATATAAAACTACGACATTGTATTCCTTTGGCTCTCAATGAAATCCGAGAGCTAGTCAACAGAAAACAAACACATGATCCTGTTATAATTCTTGCACAAGAGATAATTTCCATATTGACAATTCCCATTATTTTGTCATATCGCCCTCATTTGTTTAGATCTTTGATTTATACATCAGTTACATCGTTTGTTCGTGATGGTGGAACTGCCTCTTGCTCTTTTTCTCTGCTTTCTTTAGCTTCTCTGTTCCAACGTGCTGGCGGTAACACAAATTTACTGAGAGCTTATGAGTATTCTAAATTGGCCATTGTGGCACTGGAATTCGACAATGCAGATAGGCTTGATTTTGGAATTAATATTTATGAATATTATGCGTTAACTTTAGCAATTTACTTTGAACCATTGTCAGAAGTTATTCGGTATGATTTTATTTTTTATTTTTTATATATTTTTTTATTAACTTTAACTAACTTTATTATTATTTTAGATATTATGATTTTGTTTTATCATCTGGACAAACTTTTGATAATCATTGTGGAATGCTCAGCTTGTCATAGTAAGTATTTTGAATAATTTTTTTATATAAAAAAAAAAACTTATTTTAACCTAAAATATAGTGATTTACGACCATTATGCAAGTTTTTAGCAGGCAAACCATTAAAAAATGTAGGTGCTTCATTTAAAGTTATGCGACCCGTAAATTCCAACAACAAAGATGCAACGGGAAAGCTTTGGATTCAAATTCATTGTCAAGCAGTGGAAAACCTTATGGGTGAGGGAAATAATGACGCTTGTGCGTTAAGTGGCACTTATCTGTCAGACACAGACATTACATACGCGATTCTGCAATCAAGGTCGGAGCTTTGCTATGTTTACTTTGTTCTCAAGTTAATTTTAGCCGTGATCCATCAGCAAAAGTACTTAGCAGGTGATATCATTTCCAATAAGCTTCCAAAAGTCATGTCTGAATTTCCTGTCACGTTATACCACGTTATGGTCACTTTCTACGGAGCGTTGGCCATTATCGATAAGGAGTCTCATAAAACAAAAGAAGATCTTGAGATGCTCAATCAGTTCTGTAGAGACTTGGAAGATTGGTCCAAAACAAACCCATCCATGTTTTTACACAAGTATTTACTTGTTCATGCCGAAATGAATAAGAACGACTTTAATAGTATTAAGATGTTGGATCTTTACGAAGAAGCAATTGACTGTGCCTTAAGTAAAGGAATGGTACAAGATGCGGCTTTAATCAATGAAAGATGTGGTGAGTATCTACAAAGACATTCAAAACGTCGAAGCCAAGCTTGTTTGAAAGAAGCGTTGCGGCTTTATACTTTATGGGGTGCAAGAAAGAGAGCCTCCCAATTACTTGCTAAAAACTCGGAACTTTCTCTGATGAGCGATGAGTCATCTATTGATCTCAATACTTCTTTGGTATCAGATATGGGCAGGAGTTTGCAACAATTGAATCTTAGCAACAACACAAATAGCAATAGCAGTACCAATCTTGCCAGTATAGAAACAACTTCATCCCCCTTGAGATGGATATTATCAAACCTGTTTCGCGAAGATGGGGAAGACAAATCTCAATCAAATCCTCATAAGAAGCAAAACTCTCTAGCAGGGCAGGATTCTTCAGTGTCTAGTGAAAATGACAACAGTATTACAACCAGTAAAGCTGCAGATGATTTAGAACTAAAGACTGCTCTTCAATACTGCTTGGATATTTCAGAAGCGATAGAAATACAATCTGTTATTGAAAGATTTGTCAACAGTGTCATGAAGAGCTCTGGGGCCGACTACTGTGTTTTTGTATCGCTTGACCAAACCGATGACCAAGCATATATTGATGCTGTTGGTATTCTCAACGGAATTCATCACTTTAACCATGAGCCAGTCAACTCCAGATCGGATGTAGTTCCAGTTTCTCTTATTAACCACGTTGTTTCTTCTGGGCAGCTTGTTTCCAAATGCGACACTAACCAAGATTTGAGCAATTTTGATTTTCTATATGGCCGTGACATTTACTTTCAAAACCGACATTCCCAAGCATCAATTTTGTGTATGCCTATTCAAACACAGCTTAAAACTTTGGGAGCATTGTACATTGAACACCAGAGCTTGCCCAACATGTTTACTGTTCCTCGAGTAGAGCTTTTGGAATTGTTGTGTACACAAGTAATTGTCAGTTTGGAAAAGGCAAGAATGTACCACCAAATGGCCTTGGCCAAAAAGGCTGCCGAAGAGGCGACTGCTGAAAAGACTTCATTTCTTGCAAATATGTCACATGAAATTCGAACCCCGTTTAATGCTTTGCTTTCTTGCTCTATATTTCTTTTGGATACTGACCTAAGTGAAGTACAGAAGGAGTATGTTGATATTATCAGTAACAGTGCCACCTGGACGTTAAATATAATAGACAGCATTTTAAAATTTTCTAGGATTGAGCATGGGTTGAGTCCATCGGAGCCTAGTTTTTTCTCTTTGAGAGACTGTGTTGAAACTGCTATACAGCTAGTAGCCGAACTAGCAGCCTCTAAAGATCTTGAGCTCGTTTATTTGAACAAGTGCAAAGATGATATAGATACTGTTTATGGTGATATGACCAGAGTGAGGCAGATCATCATCAACCTTGTTGGTAATTCGGCAAAGTTTACGTCTGAAGGGTATATTGTTGTTGAGACTCAAGCTAAAAAGGTTTCTCCAGATGACAGATATGAATTTGTAATCTCTGTCACAGATACTGGAATAGGCATTCCTAAATCTGCCGAAAACAAAATCTTTAGGGCCTTTAGCCAAGTAGACGGTTCTTCACAACGACTTTATGGAGGTACTGGTCTTGGCCTTTCTATTTCCAAAAAGCTTGCAGAGCTAATGGGAGGCTCACTTTCATTTGAAAGTGATAAAAAGGGAACCAAATTTTGGTTTGATTTTGTTGCTCCTGTTCGAGTGAAGAGCAATGAGGATAAGGGGAAGGCACAATTAGAAAACAATCAAAACATTGGTAAAGGCATCCAGATCTTGATTATTGACATTCTTGAAAAGTCTAAGGAATCATTATCAGATGAACTAAAACGATTTGGGTTTGAAGTTTTCTGTTGTGATAAATTTGATTCTGATCTTATCAAGAAAAAAGATTTCAAGGCTATATTTATCGAGGGGCGGTTATTAACTGGAGAAAATTGCGGTATGGTTAAAACGATAAAGTCTATTTTACCTCTGTGCAAAGTGGTCTATATGACTACATTTGGAAAACGGATTCCCAAGGATAGCCAAGACAATGGCATTGATACTATGTTAATGAGACCAACACAAAGAATCAAGCTAGTTAAAGTAATTGAGAAAATTGTCAACAACGAGAGAACACCCAATAAAAAATATATTGGAAATGGTCAAAAAAGAGAAGAAAATAATGCTCTTGATTCTATTAATAACAAACACAGCAATGACGATGATAATGATAATGTCTATAACGACAAGAATTTCAAAAAGAGTAATGGAAACAACAGATTTAACAATGTTGAGGAGCAATGCTTTTCAAATGACCGAAATGATGATCAAAAAAATACACATTTATCGTCATCCTTGAGTACGTTGGCAAAAAGACATCCACTAAAGATTTTGCTTGCTGAAGACAATCCACTCAATACTAGAGTTGCTCTACAACATTTGAAACGTATGGGATATGCAGCCGATCATGCCAAAAATGGGATCGAGGTGCTGAGCAAGTGTCACCAGGCAGTAGAGTCTGAGAATGGCATGTACGACTGTATCTTGATGGATATCCAGATGCCCAAAAAGGATGGTATTGCTACGGCTCAAGAGATAATTGAGAAATACAAGGCTGAAGACCGGCCATCTATAATAGCATTGACTGCCAATGCTGTAGGAGAAGATAGAGAGAAATATCTTTCTGCTGGGATGTCAGACTACATTGCTAAACCAATTCTTCCTGCCAATTTGGCAAATGTTTTAATGAGAGTAGTACCACTTGATAAGAGAGTTACTGAAGAAAATGGCTTTAATGAGTGATATTTATTTATGATTTTTATATTTTTTTATTTTTATTTTGTTTGTTTGCTTGCTTGTATTTTGCTTTAAAAAAAAAAAATAATAAATTGTTTGCTTTTTTTTTTTTTTTTTTT
>CBXB010000009.1:280562-295170 GCA_000817185.1 Magnusiomyces clavatus CNRMA 12.647
ATAAAAAAAAAAAAAAAAAAAAAAAAAAAAAAGAAAAAAAAAATTGTTCATAAAAATTAATCATTATCGTTGTTCATAATATGGAAATGTTCGACTTGCAGAAGAATCTATTTTCCAAATGCCAATACCTTTATCAGAGCCAGCAATTAGACATCCGCCATCAAAATCGGTCCAACAGATCCCTGAAACGCCATAGTCTGCATCAGGAGCGCCTGGGTATCGACTATAGACGTTGTTACTATTTAGTAATGATCTGCTTCTTGTTGTTGTTAATAATGATGATGCTGCATTTGCTAATCCATTTAATCTTCTTGATGAAGATAATGATGATGAAGTTGTAACAGTACTTGGATATGTTGAAGATGGTGATAATGAGTTTACACGTCTTTTTTTTTAAAAAAAAAAAAATTGTTAGTAAATCAATTATAAATAAAAAATAAAAAAAACTCAACTTACATAGGTCTGTCAAGTCTTGAAATTACTGAGTTATTCAGTATGGTATTAGGAAGATTAAAATGAGAGGAGTAATATCCATCTGCAGAAAACCTTATTGAAGGTCTTCTTTGAAGAAGACGATGCCTTTCCTGGTCTTCATTGATTGAAGAAGAATGTCTTCTTCTATTTCTTAAAGTTGTTGGTGTACTATTCTCTGTTCTTTCTCCTTGGCTAATAAAATCTTCATATAATTGAGCTTCAAGCATAAGCGTTCTACGAGCCGCCGCACTGTTGGTAGCAAGAGTTACTCCGCTGTTGAATGAATGGGATCTGGAGTGTTGTCTTGTTCCATTATCAAGACTGATGCTAAGAGGAAGTGTCAAAGAGTCTAAAGTTAAAGAATTCGATCTGCCATTATGCATTCTAGCAGGAGATTCTGATCTACTGTTGTTGTCGTTATTGTTATTATTGTTATTATTCATGTCGTTGTTAATATGATTATTATTGGTATTATTATCGGCGTTATTCAAAATGAACTCATCATCAATGAAATTACTATATCTTCTTCTTCTGTTACGCATTGCAGAGTTACTTGTAAATGCTGATGTTGACGGAATTTCTGGAGCTTCTAAAGTGTCATAATCATCAATGCTCATAATATCTTCATCATCTGGAGAAAAGGGTGACTCTTCTAGATCAAGCTCATTGATGCTTGTTGTATTAGTATTTCCATTGATTCTAGTGCTGGTGGTATTGTTATTATTATTACCAGTACTACTAGTAGAAGAGTCTTCAGAGCTGCTGTCTGTGCTTTCGCGTCTATTATGTGATCTGTTGTTGGGTGATGGTCGAATTAATGACAAAATTAAAGGATTCATTTCTCGGCTTGATCCAGTAGGAGGAGTGTATGTAGAAGATGAATGCGGATGTGGGTCGTTTAATAAAGGACTTGAGGTACTGTTAAACGGGATAGCATTATAACGGGGTAAATTATTGAGATAAGATGTTGTACGATGAACAATATGGGTATCTTGATATCTCAACTCATCCTGTGAATTGTTATACTCAAAAGCATCTCCAGTCATCATCATGTCGTCATAGTTGCGAATAAGGCTAGGGTCTGTGTACTCTGTCCAATAATTCACGTCTGGCCCATCAGCATTCCCTTCTTCACCATCGACTACAAAACCGCGAGTACTCATAGACAAGTTCAGCGTCTTGGGTATATGCAAAATCTGGTGGTTGTTAAAGTCTCTAAGGTCTACTGCATGCACTCTTCCAGTTTGCTCCGAGATAAAGACAGCATCAGATAAACCCTGACCAAACTTTAAACATCGAAAAGCCCCCACAAACCTCTTTGGCCTAGTCGAATATATCTTTGTTAATGGCTTAGATAAATTTCTCATGTCATACAGATTAGCTACACCTGGTTGGAAAGCAGCTCCAAAAATAACACCTGAGGGGTGGAATACCGCTGAAAACCCAAAATCAGTATTGCTGTCCAAGACTTGAGAAACTGACCATGGAGAATTTTCATGATCAATAGCTGTTGTCCGCGGCTTTTCTTCTGGATGACATATAAAAATTGACTTGGTATCTCCGCACGCCAAAATCGTCTTCTTGTCTGGCGAAATCGATGCATGATTTAGTGCACAATCGAATTGTGTTTTTCCGGTCACCTTAATTCGCGAGTTTTCGATGTCGGCAAAGTACATTTTAAAGTCATTGTTGCAAATGATGGCCTTAACCTGAGCAGAGTCAGAAACAGAGTTGTCGCCATACAGAGTAATAGAGTTGTTGATACAGTCTCCAATTTCTTGTGACACATTCATTCGTGTTTGCCGGCTGTGCACAGCAAAAAGACCTCTTGTGCCTGAGGAAGTCCGTATGCCAGGCCTGTGACTGTCTTGCACTGATCCTACTGCTACGACATCCTGATAGGTTTGAATGCATCTAGGTTCAAAGTCAAACGTCGTAACATGGCGTGTATGTCCATTGTATAAATTTAATGCATAGATGTTTCTCTCGCGTGGATATATTACTTCGTGGCTCCTTTTAGGAGTCACACAGACCAAGTCCCGAAGTTGCCAATGTTTGATAGTAACATTAGCTGGGTATGCTCTGTAAATGGAACAGAGAAGATCTCTTCTTACAGTGTATGAATTTGGACTATTATGATTTTTAAAGCAGAAATTTGATAATAGTTAGTGGTCTGGTTTTTTTTTTTTGTTTTTTTTTTTGTTTTTTTTGTTTTTTTGTACCAAGTATAAATGCAACAAAAGAAAAAAAAAAATATAAAGCAAACTTACATATTGTCACCAAAAGTCATTACAACTATTTTTTAATCAGGAAGACTTTTTTTTTAAAAAAAATATAGAAAAAAAAAGACTTCCGTTGAAGAGAAAGTTGGGGTGATAAAGAAGGTATGGAAAAAAAACTTATATATTAGGTATTGTTGTGATAAAAAAAAATATTGATAAGACTTAAATAGATGGCCAAACAAAGTCTGGGGAAAGGTAGCTGATATCGCAAGTACTTCCAAAACAAAACACAAAAAGTACTAAATGAATACGATTTTGTATGTTTTTTTTTTATTTTTTAGCAATCAGATTAATGTTGAAAATAATAATATCAAAAATTGCGTTTTTTATTTCAAAAAAAATTAGCAAAATGATGTGTTGATGATAAAAGATGTGGCGGTTTACTTAAATCTTAGAGGAGCGCAATATAATGGTAGGCGCAATTATGGGTGATGAGCGTTTAATATGAATGATATAATCAGATAAGCAGTAAAAGAAAACCCTCAATTATAGAAACAACAGATTTAAGTTATAGCAAAATAATAGCCAATTAGGAGTATTTTGAAACTGTCTAGGTTTGGTATAATGGGAAATTAAACAGAGTAAAAAAAATTAGAAAAAAAGGTTTAAGAGAATATGGAGGAGGAGGGGGGTTGTGACGATTAGGAAGCTTGAATTGAATTAGAAAGAAGGTTCATATCGCTTTTGCAGGTTTATCAGTGTGCTGTTGCAGTTCTCCATAGTGTGGCTTGTCGTCATCATGATCAAATCATCAGATGATCTGAGAACCCTTACCCTTACACGTGATAATTATGTAAGGTTATTATATGGTTTTTATTTCATTTAAAAACCTCCTAATCAAATAACTTGTTAAATACTTAAAATCAATATAAACTAAAAATATATTTTATTATTGAAATATATTACTAGTTATCTCTTTGATACCAATTCTATGTTAGTTCTTTTTTTATTACACGGATTCATTTTATTATTGTGAATTAATATGCTTCATTAAAATACATAAGTTTGTTATCGATACCTCATAGACAAGATCAAATTTTACTATGCAAAATGATTTGTGCTTTTTAGGACTTATACTGTTTAAAGCAAGGTGAATATTGTTAAAATAAAATCAAAACAATGCCGTATCAATGATGGTAGAAACAAACATATATTACCATTCAACAAAACAAACAAATCACACTATTTTGGTTTATGATTTTTTTTTTTAAAAAAAAAAAAAAAATAAGATGCAAAATATATAATACCAATGATTCTAAACAGCATCAATACTTTATTTTAAAAGAAATAAACAAATATTTATCAAAATACTAGTGTATAAAAACATGGAACTTTAGGATTGAAGAATTAAGTGTGTGAAATTTTGATTCTGTACATAAAGTTGAGTTCTCTAATACCACAACCTCATATATAATTAATTGAAAATCTAAAACAAAATGGCTCAGCTTGTAGTTTAAATAATAATTACAGACTAAGTCTTCATTGACATACTACTGAATTTCTATTAGCGATATACAGCATTGTTAGACTTTAATGTCTTAATTCATTAAAACTGGCAAACATAATAAACTATTTCTCAATTGAGTTTGACTAGTTTCCACGCAATGAAAAAGAAAAAAAAACCATTAAATGACTTCACATGTACTATACATTAGGCCGGATACTTATTTCTATATAAATTTTTTAAAATAATTTGCGATTTTATTTGCTTTTATTTTAGTTTTGTTTGTATGGTTTTCCTGCTTAAAGACAGGAGGTTAAGTATAACAAAGCATTAACTCTATACATAAAGCAAAATAAAGATAATTTGACTAAGATCACTTTGATATTAGTATTATCACTATAAACTTGTACAAAAGCAGGTAGATTTTTCCTCTATATGTCTCCATCTTTCTCTCATTCAATATACAAAGCATTTTATACTAGATTATTTGCAAAAGTATGATAACTAGTTAAAAAGTTGACTACCGTTAAAAGCTACTTGATCACTTTTAAGATATGATTGGAAAAGTCAGGATTTGAATGGTTATCAAGAGCACTTTTGTTCTTTTGCTCTTTCTTTCCTTTTAATGTTGCTATATTTTATGTGTAGTCATCTTATGAAAATTCATACAATGGTTTAATTGTCTGTATTGACTATTAAACTTCATTTCACCTCAAGCTCATTTGACTTAATATTTACTAAAAAATTGATGACAATAAAACCTTTCTCAATATTCTTGTTTGAAGTGTGCCAACTTTTGGTAACAATCAACTCGTTTGTTTCTTTGATTGACTTAAAAAATGTGTATATCAATTCTTTATATCGTATTTCACTTTTTGGTTTTTTGTTATTTTCTATATGCAAAAGATTAATCATCTTACAACTTTTGAATTAAGCCAAATTTGATACAAAAAAAAACAAAAGGATAACTACCTTATGACTTGAGATATTTTAGACAAAATAACATCTATATATATAATGTGATTTTTATATTTCTTCTGTTCGGCCTATGTTTACTTAGCTGTAAACGGATTAAGAGGATACTATCCAGTAGGAGTTAATAAAAAAAATAAAAAAAAAAAAAATAAAAAAAAAGCTATAGATTGTTAGTCAAATATGAATCTCAATTTCAACCGACTTCTTGATTTTCTCTTATTTTCTTTCTAAAGAGATAGTTTGTTTCTTCTGAGTCTATGTTAGTATAAAAATATTGATCTTGTACCAAATCTTTGGGGTTTGACCTTCATTGTATATAAACCTCAACCTTACAATCACAAATACAAAAGCGATTTGTGACCTTGTTATTTTCCCCCGAGACTTAATAAAATGATTGAAACAGGTTAGCTTGGGTTGAGATATATTGAAACTAAATTACATGTTTTTAAAAATATATATATATATTACAATCACAATGCTGGATAAAATATTAAATATTAAAGTCAGTTATTTTTTTATTTTTTTTATTTTTTTTTCAACACGTAGATTATGTGGTTAATAAGAAGCTCTGTATGTCATAAATATTATAAAATTTTGTTTTAAAGATATTTTATTTTTGATTTGTTCTCTCTTAAAGAGGTTTATTTTTATTTTTGAACAAACAAAAAAAGACCAAATATATCAATAACAAACATGTGCTTATTATTTCATAACTAGTTATAATTTTATTAGTCTAATTAGTTCTTAATTAATATCTTTGATTAATATTTTTGATTGATCATTTATTCATTTCAGTATATTAATAGGTTTATTTATCTCATAAAACTATAAACAGTTAATTTTTTCTGCTCTTACCTTTCATTTTCTCTCTTTTCTTTTTTTTTACAAAAAAGGGGAAATCAGAAAGCAAAATTAGAGCAAAGTACTTTGTCATATCTGTTTGTCTCAATTTCAAAAGTCAAATAATTTAGTAATGATGGTGATTGTTATTTTAACTATTGCTAGTAACAAAAAAAATGTGATTGAGAAATTCACTTTATCTATGTTAGTAACTTTTTTTTTCAATTAAAGCTTTTGTTGTCAAGTATCTTTTTACCCTTATACAAAAAAATATAAGTTTAATAGATTTATTATTGTTTAAGTAAATGATCATTTGATAAATGTCTACTAGAAAAAAATAAATCACTAGACCTTTTTGCTTATCGAATTTTATACGTATGACTGGTTAACTAGAAAAAAACACCAGTAGAAGAATTCAAATCACGCTTTAAACAATCATTAATACGCATTTTAGCAATAAATAAATTAATGTTTTAATACTATGGAGGAATCAAGCTTTTTATTTTGCAAAAACCTATATATAAACAAACAGTTTTACAGCAGCATTTTAGCCCAGTAGCAAGTTTTTCATCACTTCTACTATGCTTTCTAGCATTTATTTTTATCAAATAATAATATTCTAAGCAGCTTTGGGCCGAGCTTAAATTTTTTTTTTCAGAGTATCAATATTTTTAAATACCTAAAACCTAATTTTCCCTAAAAGCATTTATTTTATTAAAAAAAAAAAAAAAAATCTTATTAAATTGATTTGAATTTGGGTTGAATAGAATATAAGTAATTAGTGGCAAGAACGTAACAGGCAAATATATGAATTGTCATATATCTTTTATATTCACTTGGGATATTTAGGAAACTTCAAATGGACAATATTGCAAAAATGAAAAAAAAAAAAAAAAAGTTTAATATGTGTTTGATATTTCAGGTGGTTTGATTCTATCCGAGTTTCAATTTAAAGTTTTATTTTTCAATGTTGATGAATTTCATTTGATATTGAATTTTTTTTAACAATTCTTGCATTAGACTGCTTAAATATATTCCATATATATTGCTGACAAGAATTGCGTTGGAATATTTTCTAAAAATATATTCAAGCTAGTAGAATAAGTAAAAAGTCTTACATTGGGCGTTGAATTTTTTTTTTCAACAACTGATATTTGTAATTAACTGAATTAATCAATTTAAAGTGTTTTTTTTTTATTAGGTAAAGAAAATCATTAAATAAAAAAATAAAAAAAAAGGCGTCCAAAACACTATTAAAGATTTGGGCAGTATTAGCAACATAAAATTATACAGGCATATGAAGTAGTTTTGCCCTTACCCTTCAGGAAACCCAGACAAACCATTGACTGATCCAGCCTTATGGTTCCAGCTTTACCAGATAGGAAAATTAGCCACTGTCAGTCAACATTATATAACGTTATAATAAATAATACCTCGGAGAAAAACGCGGGCCAGGGACACAATATTAATGAAAAGCTTTGATACTGCGCAAATGGTCAGATCATCCAATTCCATTGTTCTCAAAAAGATACGATTCATATTTCAATATGAGGTTTATGATTTGTTCATAATAATAACAAAAGCTTTCAGTTCCGGAAAAGGAGTGTGTATAGTCATCAGAAACGTCAACCTGTCAAAGCCACCACCTAGTTAACACTTTTTTTGTTCAGCAAAATTTTCTTGTTTTTTAGGACATTAACACAAGTTTAGAAACCATTACCAAAAAAAAAAGAGACTTTTGATATTTAAAAATAGAACAAATTAAAAATCACTTATAGTCGCTCAAAATGGAAGCATTGTTTTACATTTATATTAAAAACTAACAATTTCATTAAAGATTCTTTTCGTAAAGAAAGAAAGAAAAATACAAAAAAAAATTATTTATGGGCAGATATAAATTTTGCAATAAAAACTTGCTTTAATGATAGAAAAAAGAACTGTCTTTAAAATTGATTAAAAAAGAGATTAAGGCGCCTATCTCAAACGTTTTTTCTTTTTTCTTATTAAAAAACTGATACGATGTTTAAACTTTTTTTTCTTTTTAATTAAACATTTCCAGAAAGAAAACATCTTTTTTCCCTATTTGAATTTTAATGAATTAAAATACAAAATAATGAGTATATGCAGATAGTTGGATTTTTTTTTTTTTTTTTTTTTTTTTTTTTTTTTTTGTTAAATCATTTGACATGCCCATATTCTTGCATGGAATACATATTAATAAGTAAATAGAAGACTGCTTTTATGTTCTTTTTTCTAATTACTTTCCCTTTTCTCTCTAGAGTCAATACTTTTTTCATTTATTTTAAATGCTTTAACTCAATGGAATATTTTTTGACGTGTCAGCGTATATCGATTATTGAAAGAGAGAAAAAAAAAACTGTTAACATTAATAAAAAGAGGTTGATCAATCTTAATGAGATCATTTCATTTAGTAATATTATTCTATTTTTATTGCCCCGTAATTTTTATTCTTCAGTAATCTTTAGATGAAAGAATAAAAAAAAAATTTTTCTTTCAGTAGATAAACAGATAAAAGAAGTTTTGAAAATGCACAGCCTAATATTGCTTTTTATTTTTATTTTTTTATTTTTCTATTTCATATTCGTATTCTTTTGCCAATTATGGTAAATAACAAATGAAAACCGTATAAATTTGTATGTATTGGTTACTGATAGGGTCTACGTAGTTAATCTCTTGACATGAGCTCCCATTCAAACACATTTATTTTTTTTTTATCCCCTTGGGTTCTATACAGAGTACTGAAAAAATATATTTCCTTTTTAAATAAAATTTAATTATTTTCATACTTTCAATCATCATTCCATCATAAACCAATATTAATCAATTAGAAAGACAGTATATACTTAGGTAACTTACTATTATTTATTTTTTCAAGAAAAAAATAGATAATTAAAAAACAAAATACTAATTTTCAACAAAGTATAATGAAAAAAATCCGTATTTTTAGTTGAAGCCTTTTGCATAAACTAATGAATGGAATAATTTCTTTTTTTCTTTTTTAAGGGACATACAACTTCTATTCCAAAAATTTAAACTTTTTCTATGGGGGGATCTACAAATCATTTCCCTTCTTCTTTAATGAATTGACGGGCATGTAATATTAATGAGAGAACCAATAAGCATGAAAATATATAATTTAGAATTAAATTGTGGATGCTCAATACTTTTTAACAATTTGAAAGAAGCTTTTATTTTTTTTAAAAAAAAAAAATTTCTTTAATATTTTTATTTCTCTGATCATTTAATTTTTTTTTTTTTTTGTCTAAGCTTCTATGGTTAGTTGTTCGGACTATTGTTACTTGATTAGTTTTTATTTTTTTCCACCATCAAAAAAGGAAATTTTTGGCTTGTAGTATAGTAAAATACATACAACTTACATATGTAAGAATGATATTTTACAGACAAAGGTTCTCATCAATTGAAGTTTACTTTCTTTTTTTTTTTTCTTTTTTTGACCCAAGGTATGGGTATTATCATTTTTTACATATAGATATTATTCAAAATGACAAAATTAAAAAAATTATGGTAGATGAAATTTTAACAATTCATACTAAGTCTTATTACATTTTTTTTTGCTATTTTTTTGTTCTTATAATGAATCAAAAGTTCAGAAGAGTAAAATAAGTTAAATTTTTATCCATTAGGTTGATTGACAGAGTGCGTGTTTCCGAATTTTAATAACACAAATTAAGCTCTATTATTAACATCCTAAATTTTCAGAAAATCTATATCTATTGGTTTCTGATATAAAGACAAATTGTACATGCAAAAAAATATATACGTTAGACTACTTCAAGATATATAAATGCCATAAATACTTTCAGATACTACCGTATAATGAAATATCTGATCATGCTATTTTTTTTTTTTTATAAAGTTGATAGGATGAATAATATTTGTTCAACTAAATATTCATTTATTTTAATTCATTTCTCATTCTGTCAAAGGTTCCCACTTGATAGGTATCTTTCTGGAACAAAAAGGTCAAAAAATGGGCTTTTTGTCTATATCGTATTTAGTATATCTGTGCTTTTATTTGTTATTTATTTGCTTTAAATTGTTCCATTTCTCTTTTCAGTAAATCCGTGGAATAAATAAATCTATACTTCTCTGCTTAAAATTGATAAATAGTAATTTAGTAAAAATTTAATAAATAACAATTGCAAAGGGAAAAAAAAAAAATTAAAGTTTGTAGAAATGCAATCTAGTTGATATTGTTTTTTGGTGTGATTAACAACTTCTCTTGAACAATACAACAACTTATTTGTTGCAAAATGCAATATATTATGTACTTTTTTTTTTCTAATTTAATTCATAAATTGCAAAATGAAAAGAAAAAAGTTAATTGAATCCACAAAAATCATATTTCTTTATATTATTTGAAAACTCAAACGTTAAATTTTTTGATATGTATTGCTAAGACTATAAAAAACAAAGTTATATTGGACAGCTTTCATTTGCAGGTTGTCAATGATTCAAAAAAAAAAAAAAAAAAAAAAAAAAAAAAAAAAAAAAAAAAAAAGAGTAAATGAGAATCAAGATAGGAAAAAATCCCCAACAATGGGGAACCTTGTACAAAGCTCTAACTTCAAATTTGTTTATTATTATTATTATTTTTTACGAATTACGGAACATGCCGAACTCCTTTTGAATCATGATTGGTGAGACTGAAATTTTGTACAAATAAGAAACAATAATCAGAACTAAATTGTATTTATTAGAAAAGCAGTTCAAGGCTTCTAGTTCGGCCAGATATCGGCAGGTTTAGTTTGCCAATTGGATGATAACATCAGAAAAGACCTTGTTTATCTTATTCAATACATAAAAAAGAAACCACTTCTCAATATATAGAAGATAAACTTTTTTAAAAAAAAAAAACTAGACTTTTGTTAAATATTTAGAGTACAATCAACTGTACTAGAAATCATTTATTTTTATTATTTTGAGTTTTTTGACCAGATAAAATCAAAGGGAAATAAAATGCTTAAGGGTTTGATTGCTGTTTTGCAATTAGATATAAAGCTCGAGAAAAGAAAAAGCATTAGCGAGTAGTTTAAAGAAAGAAAAAAAAAAAAGCCAGTTCCAAAGATTCGAAATGGAATCTTTTGAAAATTAAGCTCGATGAGGAGGAGAAGAAAAAAGAGCGCTAAGCCCAACAAGGAAAGCACTAGAAAAGTTTACATGCAAAACTAGTGCAGCAAGAAGAACCTGCAGGTGTGTAAGATTAATTGACAAAGTTTTGTGCGCAAAGGGGCGGGGAAAAGAGAAAGAGAGAAATAACGTGGGTCTCGTGCTCTACTGAGCGAGAGAGTGCTGAGTGTTGGAATCGTACAAGGTGTTTCCCTCTATTTTTCTGTTGTCTAACCTATCTTTGGTTAGACAACAAACGGTATGGAAGCTTTAAACGGCACTTTTTTTTAAAAAACATGGACAAAGATCACATCGACGGAATTTGTTGTGTAAGGTAGTAAATATCATATAGCATAATTTCAAACAATCCATTGAAGACTATTGAATTTATTTGTTAGCAAACAAATGCTTGCTTCCAAGCTTTAGAAACAATCAATTGCTAAAGAAAAAAAAAAAAAAAATCAATAAAACATTCAAAAAGATGTACAGGAAACAATTGGATATTGACGATCTTACATAAAAAAACTGTAAACTTAAAATAACTATCCATGGTAAATTGGCTATTTTTGATTTCTCTCATTTGGAATATAATTTTTAGTAGATCAAGTTATCATTATAAAGTTATTCTTAAAGAGAATTGTTTATTGTAAAAGACGGTTTAAACAATCAAGATCTATTCTGAAATTAGAAAAAATATGGATCTTAAATAATTTTAGAGATCTATAATATACTAAAACAATTTATTTTGTCTCTTAACTCTATTTGTTTTTCTATTCAATAGTTTAAATTATGATGATATGCTTGCTTCACGTTGTAATTCTGGAAAAAGTTTAATTTCATTTTTTTTGGTTTTTTATCATCATGATTTGTATTTTTTTTATGCAACATAAATATTTGAAAAAAAAAAAAGGTACTAAGTATTATTGTTACAATTATCTTTATTTCAGTTAAACTTTATTATATGAATTGAGTTGATATTGGCTGATTTATCATAAAAATAATGACTGATTCATTTAAATTGACGTTTGAACATGGATGTATCAAAACTGTTAGTAATTATTACAAATACTTCCAAACTCGTTAAAAGTTTCTGATAACTACAAATAATTTAAAAGATTCAAAATCTTTGTAATAAAATTTGTGGGCATCGCTAATTTTTCTCTTTTTTATCTGAAACGTGAAATCAAAATACAACATACCAACAAACCTCAAATAAGCATTAATTTATTCAAAGAATTTTGCTTGGGAAATTGGGCTTTTTTGCCTTTTTTAAACTTTTAATACTTATTTTAATGATGAATAAAAATAATATCACTTTATGTCTTCATCTTTATCGGGGGATTATACAAACTTAAAATTTAGCATATCCAATATGTGGTATGTACACTAAAACTTTTAGACTACAAAAAAAAAAATCTCAATAATAAAAGCTGATTGGTTTAAGCAATTAAAATCAAAAATACCACCTTTGAAAACATAGAGATCTATACGGATATTAAGAAAAAAATATAGATAGGAACGCATTTCCGCTTGAATTTCACATAATTAGAAAAAATGAAAATTTTCTGAATAATGAATGAATTTTTCTTCTTCAAATCTTTGTCTAGCTGTAAATCCATTGAATTTGGTTCATTTTTAAAGTATTTAGTTCTTATGGTAAAGTAAAAAAAATTAATGTGTGATTCTCTATTCTCAAACAGAGTCAGGCATATCAATCCATACTTTTATTACATTGTCGTTCTGTTATTTGGTTTATGGATCATCATGCCCCGAAATTGGAAAACTGCAGTTGTACTAAACAATTTAAAAGCAGCATCAAAAAAGGTTTGTTATAATTGAAGACATCAAAATAAAATATAATTCCTTTTTAGAAACAACCAAACAATATATTTAAATTCTGCATTTGAATGTATCTTGGTATTGCTTTTTTTTTCAGTCTGTTTTATAATAATCGTATTGTGCTTGTAAAGTGGTGTTTCCATGTATTGTAGGTATTCTCTTCAATTTTCTATTCTTTATATTACTTCTTTGAGCAAAATCTGTTTTTATGCCTTGAACAATAACATTATTGATTGGTAATTCAATTCAAAAAGGTATAATCATAAATATGTGTGCAACCTCTTATCTTTTCTGTAGTCTCCATGATTTTTGTTTTTTTTAGATTGGAGTCACGAAGCATTAGTGGCTCGGCTATAAAAAAACCTTTTTTTTTGCTTTTTCTAATATAAGGAATTCCAAAGGTACAGATTTAAGGGTAGTTCAAGATGAAGCTATATCATATGTCAAACATCATAAAAAAATATAAAGCTAAAGGCGCACCAAAATTTTCATATTCTTTATTGAAATTATAAAAAAGTGTTGTTTTTCTTCATCAGATATTTTTATATTACGTTCAATTTTACCATTAACAGTTGCACCTACTGAATATGATGTGCAAATTATTACACAAAATATTAGGAAAGTTGAATAGACGACAAATCAAAAAAGTAATAAAAAAAAACAGACTTTCTTATATAATCTATTGGTTCTGATTAGAAAAGCTGCAAAAATACTCTAGCAAGTTTGATATTTGCAGCTTGAAAAAATAATACTTGATATAAGTAGAAGATAATGCCATTCTACAAGTGTAAAAACTACAAAATAATAATATTTGATTTATCTTTAGTATTAAAAGTGCTTATGAACCTAATAATAATAGTATTGTTGATAAAAAAATGTCTTGAAATTCAAATAATATATTCTATATAAAATGTAATAAAAAAAAGTTGGATAGTTGTATTATGGTGCTACCAAATATCCACCAAAACCAACCTTTTTTTTTTCATCACTTACTATCTTTGTCAATAATAATATACCAAGTTGTTTTTTTTTCTTCCTTAAAACATTGTAAATTCTTTTTTTTTTCTTCTAATGATTTAGTTTAACCATGTTTTGTATTTTTATTTTATTGCGTAGTATTTCAGTAGTATTACTATGAAGAATAATTTCTCTCTTTCACATAACCAAAATTGTCATATTTTTCTCTAACGAAAAACTCAAAAGTATTGTATTTAAAAAAAAGCTATCTAAATTGATTTAGATATTTCGTAGAATAAGTCTCAAGTTTTTGAGCCTATTTCATAAGTTTTAAAAATTAAAGATTTCTAGATTATATAGACATTGAAATGACTCTAAACTAAGAAAATAAAAAAAACCTTTTCAAGATTATTCTCCACTTGATTATACAGAGCCATGTTATACAGTGTAAAAATAAAAATATTTGATAAACGAAGAAAACACAAAAAAAAACTGGTTTATTTTTAGTTGTTTAACCTGATTTTAACTAAATAGCTGAAAAAATAACAATCTTTCAAGTTATTTGAATTCATTTTGTGAAACAATAATGTCCAAAAACTCTACTCATAATTTCAATCAAAAAAAAAAAAAAAAAAAAAAAAAAAAG
>CBXB010000009.1:329163-351518 GCA_000817185.1 Magnusiomyces clavatus CNRMA 12.647
TTTTTTTTTTTTTTTAATATTTTTTTTATAATTTTCTATATGCTCTTATAAAATAAAAAATACAAATTAAACATTCTGTACAAATTCATCACCATTCAAATAGAATAATCTATTGGAAAAGCGATGTCAAAACATCAAATGAACCAGTACCCACCTTTGAAGCCTTGCCAACAACAATTCTAGATGATGGTGATTGAAGGTCATCATATTCGGTATTGAGAACAGCTTCGGTTAAAAAGTTGCATGTGGTTTCGAAAGACATCTTCAAAAATGGCGAAGTCATTGATTTCATACCAAATCTATTGAAAGCTAAGTAAGTACCATCTCTAGTCATCATATCTGCAATCAAATCTAAATGTCTCAAGTTAACAGAAATGGCATAAGTCTTGAAAACGTTGTTGATTTCTCGTACAATGGTATTTCTAGCAGCTTCAACACCATATGTACGAAGAACGGCAGCAACATCATTAGAGAGAATTCCATCAACGTCAATAAAGGTATCTTCTTCCCACATGGCATTAAAGTTGACACCTTCGGTAACCAAAACTCTCTTTCCGTCATTTTGGTCAGGAGAAGGACGAATACAACGTCCAATATTTGGAATTTCTCTAATAACCGTGGATCGACAAACGTCTTCAATAAGACCTACCATCAAAATTTTTGGTGAATCTGCAGAGTATTCCAAAGTGATTTCACACCATTGACCATTAACATCATCGAATTTAAAGCTTGAGACGTGCTTGAAACGTTCAATGATAGCCATTTCTCTTGATTTGACATCCTTGGAAATAGCAGAAGCTTTTACTTGTTTATTTTCTAATTCATCTTCAGAGTCGTCATCGGATTCTTGTTCGTGAGCCTCATTATCAGATTCTTCTTCAGCCGCATCCTGTATTGTTTTCATATCACCGTCATCTGGTTCATCATATGAAACGGCCTGTGTCTTTTTAGACCTTTGAATTTCCTCATCAGCACCATCTTCATCAGCCTTGCTTGATTCAGAAAAAGTTTCAGAGGGTTTGAGTGCAACACCAATGCTATTATCGCTCTTACCAAATCTCTTAAATTCTTTCTTGATAGAACTTTCCAATGAAACAAGGAACCCGTTTGTAATGCATTTAAGAACGTGGAAGTCGGAAATATCATATTCGTTTTCATACTCTTCTCGAGTATAAAAGTCTAAACGGATATGGTATGCACGATTGTGTATTGAGCCAGATGAAGTTCTAGTCTCGGTAACAGTAACCTTGTCAACAACTTCAGAAAGCAAAATTCTTCCAACGTTTTTGCAGAAGATATCAGCTTGCTCATCGTTAATGTGGTCAAGAATTGGGAGTGTCATCTGTGGTGTCATGATATTTGGAGAGGCAGTCATAATTATTTCTCTCATACGTGGAATACCAAGAGTAACATTGGCAGCACCGTGACCAGCAAAATGAAAAGTGTTGAGTGTCATTTGGGTAGATGGTTCACCAATAGATTCAGATGCAATAATACCAACAGCCTCACCTGGATCAACAAGAGAGCCCATATACTTCAGTTGCATCAAAGTGGTAAACTTCTTTTCTGTTATATTGCCTTGAGTAAATAGCGAAGGATTTTCCTTGACAAATTTTTCCAGCTTTTCTTGGAAAGTATCTGATACACTCCCAACGTATTTAGACGGGTTATATACTGATGTGACAGGGTCATACTTTGGTACAAACTCATAATGAGGATCGTTCGCATGTCGTCTGTAATGTTTTAATGATTTCTTGGCATATCCTAATGCTTCTTTGAGTTCAATGTGATCAATGTTGGTTGGCTTGTGGCGTTTGAGAAGAGATTCAAAGTTGTCATAGCAAAATTGGAAGTTTGTCAAGTGAGATTCCTTAATTACATCAACAGAGTCACCGCCGTACATAAATTGAATCAATGTTCCATCAGAGTCACGGACCGAGTTATCGTAACTAACTTGCACACCTTCTAATTGCTTAATCAAACATCTTTGAAGATAACCAGAACGAGATGTTTTAACTGCGGTATCAATCAAACCTTCACGTCCAGCCATACAGTGAAAGTAATACTCTTGTGGTCTGATACCGGAAAAAAAACGTTGTGCAATATAACCACCTGCTCTTGCTTTGGTCTCAAAAGGCTTAAATGATGGTAGTGTCTTGCCGCTGACCATCACTGGTACACGTCTACCTTCTAAGGCTTGTTGTCCAAGAAGACACATAATTTGAGAAACATTAACGTTGGAACCCTTAGCACCAGAAAGAGCCATAGACTGCATAGAGTTAATGGGGAATCGTTTAGCAGTACCTTCTGGAATGCACTTGGAAACAATACTTGAAGCTACAGAATTGACCTTTGATTGTGTAATTGCATCCAAAATGCCGAGTTTTTGATCATCTCTAAGGATTTCTTCAAGACGTCTAAGGAATTCCGGATCATCTTCAGAAACATTTTCATCAAGATTGGTAACTTCTGCAGCAGCTTTACGACCTACATCACTCGCCTTTTCAAGAATTTCCTTTCTCCAAGAGTCACCTTCTTTGGTAAGATATAAATCATCCATACCACAAGTGAAACCAACAGAGGTTATGTATCTTGTAAAAAGTCTACCCAATACAGAAAGAAGCTTTCCAGCAGTATCATTGCCATATACCTCAAAAACGGAGTGAACAATACCATTATCAGCAGCACCGTATTGTGATTTATCCAAAATACCGCATACGAGTTCGCCATTCTTGAAGATGACTTCGTTTTCAGTTGAGCCTTCACCCCAGTAATCATTCTTAATCTTGTTTTTAGATTTGAGATTAATGCCATCCATACCTTTTGGAGTAATGTTAAGCAATGCGGTTGTGATGACTTGTTTACCAGTCCACATTGGAACAGGCTTGATGATAGCGGGAGGAACTGTTAGAATCTTTCCAGATGTAGTGTGACCATCCTCAGGACGCAAGCAACCATATACAAGCTGCTGGTATTTTTCTCTGGTAAAAAAAGTGTCTTTACTTGTTAAAATAACACCTGCTGAAATGTGATCTTGAATGAGACCACGAAGAGGTTTACCTGAAGTTGGTGTGAGATATTGGGAATCTGTATTAGCAATAAGCATAGCTTCAGCTCTTGCAGCTTCATTCTGTGGAAAATGCATATTCATTTCATCACCATCAAAATCGGCATTATATGCACCAGTGTTTGCGTAATGAAGTCTAAGAGTTTTTTCACCTGGAAGGATATGTGCTTTATGACCCATCATAGAGGCCTTATGTAATGTAGGCTGTCTGTTCATTAGAACAACGTCTCCGTTGTTTATGTGACGGTAAACCTTTTTGTTGATGACTGATCCAGTTGATGATGGAGTCATCAGTTGGTTTGCAACAGCTGTACGCTCCTCTACCGACATCCCAGCAAGCTTAACCAATTGACCATTTTCGTCTTGAACAGCTGTAGCACCTGGCCATAACTCAGGACCATTTATGACAGCTTGTCTCATTTCTTGATAGTTGTGTTGAGTAACTGGTTCAGGGTATGTGAGATTTACTGCAAAAACAGGAGGTATACCAATTTCGTTTGTTTCCAAGTTTGGATCTGGAGAGATAACTGAACGAGCAGCATAGTTAACACGCTTACCCATCATATTTTTTCTAAATAAACCTTCCTTTTTTTCTAATGTTTGCTTAACACCAGGAAGAATCTTCCCAGCACGACTTTGGGATTTTGTTGAATCAATGTATCCATTAACCTCACCTTGAAGTTGAGCAAATGCGTTAATTAAATAATCAAACTGTTGAGTGGTACTTGAGTTTTCAGATGCTAGTGATTTGTTTAAATCACGAATTTTGAAGCATGCTGATATAATTGATGATAATAAATCATTTTTGGGATTAGTGTGAACCATATCGCCTACTTTGCTGGGTAATCGGAATCTTGTTGGAGTTACAACTAGCTTTTGCATGAAAAACATTTCACCAGTAAGTTTGGTGGAATCATTTGGTCTGGTATGGAAAAGAACATTGCAAATATCAGCTTCATTCTGAAAAACAGAATTAAAAAGTTGAAGAACTTCGTTTGATGAAAGATATCTGGTCTCGTTTGTGTTGCGCTTGATAGCAGCATTACCCTTTTTAGGCATTCCTTCAAGTCTGTTACGCGTAGCTGATTTTGCTGAATTTTTTTGAAAGTCCTTTTGAGAAAGCGCAAGTTCAAAAATCTTAATTGAACCCTCCTTTCTGTACTTAGGGTTAACCATTTCACAATTCAGGCAAGTATTCTTAGCTTTTATCTCGTTGTAAAATGCCTTGATCAAATTTCTGCGCTCATCATTTAGAGCAGGGGTCAATAAACCATTCACAGATGTTCTACCCTCTCTAAGTGCTGTATTAATAAGATCATTTACAAATTTGTTTCTAACCTTAATGATCTCGTCGTTGTATATACCTTTTTCTGAGGCTGTTGAAACTAATTTTTGAGATGATTCTTGTGAAATAAGTGTTTCGAATTCGGAAATTTCAGCAAAAAGACCATACTGTATCAATCTAAGTTTACATTCGTATACGTTGGTAGTCAATCTATCAAGTTTAAAATGACGACAATAGACACAAGTTCCTCGAAGAAGAGTGTATATTTGTGAGAAAAAAAGAGGATTGTAGACTGGAACAGGAAGGTCTATATGACCCATATGTCCTGGACAAAATCTTTCGTCAAGACCACATGTAGTGCAACTATTTATAGGTTCGTGATTTTATAAAGTTAGAAAATTAAAAATTTACAAAAAGACGCTAACATTTATGCTTACATATTTTTCAAAAAGGCCCCTAGAGATAAATCATAAAGCCCACCAGGTACAGGATGTCCTAAAGCATCAAAAACTTCGGCAGAAGTGATCTGTTTAACTGATAAACGCTCAACCTCTGCAGAGGAAAGAACTCTAAAGTCGACAGACTCAATCTGAGTGCCTGTTGGAAATGAGACATCCATGTTTGCGATGTCAACGTTGATAGTGTGGTAATCGCGATGTGCTAGTTGATCAATAAAAAAAAAATGTAACTCTTAAAATATTTCTACTTGAAAAAAATTTTTGAATTGAAAAAGTTTTGTTACAGGTGATTTTGTCATACAAAGAATTGGGATTTCAGTTATGTTGCTTATATAATGATTAGTCATAGATGCATTAAAACGGCTTTGAGATTTGAAATCTGAAAACTCAACAGAACTAAATTGCAAAAGCTCAGTAAACTTATTTTTGAATATGAGAGATATTGAACAAAAAAAACAAATAAAATATAAATATAAATAAAAAAAGGTTCAAGAAAAATATTCAATGTCAGCTATTAGCAAACAGCTTGAAATTTTGTGATATTTTTTCTACAGCCTTTATTGAAAGGCATGAAAATGATTTGGTAAGAGCAAATCAATTAGCTATCTCAACTGTTTTTTGTTTTTTTTAAAAAAAAAAATTTCTCTTATAGTAAAATTTATATATATATGAACAACTATATTAAACTTTGTTGTTTTAAAAAAAAAATGTTGAAATTTTAAGTTGGTACTTTTACATGAACTCATATAATGTCAATATAACTCCCTTAAATTATATTCAGTTAAGATTTTTTAATGATTTGATCACAAGACTTTATTCAACACGGAACTGCCTTCAACCGACTGTCTTATTCTTTCAAAGAATAACACCAATAAAAAGACTGAGAAAAATGCTAAAAGAGACCAAGATTTTCACATTCTCATAAACTTTTACCCCTCTTTCCTGTTTGACGGCATCAATTCTTCTTGTAGCCGCACAATACCCATTCGAGAATCGAGAAATTGCTTCTCCACAAAGGCTATAAAATTTCAAGGACTTATTAAAAAAATTAAAAAAGGGTTCAATGACTATGCCCATCATATTCAATTGGTCATTTTACTACTTCCTAATCATCTCAAGTCAACTATTAAAAACTTTTTTTTTTCTTAAGTTATTTTTTTTATTCTAAATTTAACAGTGCTATATACGACGCAACTCTGCTATTGTAATGCCATGAATTCGATAAAGACTACTGCTTCCACCTCAACAAACCTTGAAAAAATGGATCCTGTAACATCGCCTCTGGACACAGCAAATCTCTCTAAGAAAAACGATCCAACCGATTTGAATGATAAAGAATCTGTAAAAGTTACATCTTATGTTGCAACAGGGACAGGATATTTTTTGGGATTATGGAAACCAGGCCAGGTGTTATCAACAGATGTACCTCCATCAATAAAACAAACAACATCGCTTTCAGTGGAGGATTTAAGATCGCTCATTGTTATCACACTTTTCGCAGTAGTAATTCGCCTGTGGAACATATCAGCTCCACCAGAGATAGTTTACGAAGAGATTGTACACTTACATCGTATCAATAATTATCTCACTGGAAGCTTTTTTTACGACTTAAACCCACCACTATCGACCCAGTTCTATACACTATTGGCTCAACTTTTTGGTTATACTGGAAGATTCCCTATGAACACACAGAGCTATGTTGGCCACAGTTTTCCATTCATAAAACTGCGCTCTGTTGTTGCCTTATTGGGTGTACTATCGGTTGTCTTGACTTTTTTGACTCTTAAATTAACAGGTGCTAGTAGAATGTCAGCAATGCTCGGAGCTATTTTCGTAACTGTTGAATCTTCATTTGTACTTCAACACAAATATATTTTTACCTTTCCGCTCTATCTGACATGTTTGTCTAGCATTGTATATTTTTGGAAACGGCTCGAACTATCACAGCCACTTGGGCTTTCATGGCATTTAAACGCAATTTCACTAGGAGCCATTATTGGATTCGCAGTGTCTACAGTGCTTGAAGCAAAATTCACGGTATTTTGGTTAATTTTTGCTTCTGGATACCAACTCTGGTGGTCTTTTGGAAACAAATATGATACAAAATTCATTCGCAAGTTTTTTGGTAACATAGTCTTTAGAATTTTTTATTTTGGATTTATACCTCTAGTAATTTACCACACCTCTATTGCTGTACATCTTAATTTAACTCCTGTTTCAGGCGAAGGTGATTCATTATTAAGTGGCCCTTTTCAATATTCTCTAATTGGAAACCCTGGATCAAAAGTAGTTGCTCCGGTTGGTCTTGGATCTTACGTTACTTTACGACACTTAAAGACCAATGTATATCTTCACTCTCATGAATATTATTATCCTCTTGGATCGTATCAACAACAGGTTACTGGCTATGGCTATAGAGATAGTAATAACTACTGGTACATTGAAAATATTACAGAGACTGAAAGCTCTAAAAATACATTTCAGCCATTGCAAGATAAAGCTTTTATTCGTTTGCGACATGTCCAAACTGGAAGAAGACTCCACTCACACGAAAAAACTGCCCATGTTTCAAACGTTGATTGGCAATATGAAGTGTCAGCTTATGGAGCTGAAGGATATCCTGGTGACTTGAATGATTTGTGGCAAGTTGAGATTGTTCCAGAGTACTCGCAAACAGCTGAATCAAAGAAAAATGTAAATGCTATTACTTCTAGATTTCGTCTTCGTCATGTAGTTCAAAACTGTTATCTTCTTACACACCAAAAAAAACTACCACCTTGGGCCTTTGGGCAACAAGAAATAACCTGTGCAAGAGGTGCTAAGATTGAACATACCCTTTGGTATGTTGAAACTAATTATCACCCTAAGCATCCTCCCGGTCTTCCTATGATATCTTACCCCACGCCAATGTTTTCAGAAAAAATTGATGAGTATAAGGAAGTAATGAAAAAGGCCAAAGAGTCGGTAGAAGAAGAAAATGCCGCATATTCTTTACCATATTGGCTGCTTCCATTTTCTAAGCAGGTGATCACTGTCTACAGAAATCATCATCGTCAACTCCTTTTGATGGGAAATTTAGTTGTATGGTATTCAAGCAGTATTGGCTTAATTTTCTATGTTATTTTTAAGCTGTTTTCTGCAATTGCAATTCAACGCGGATGGACAAAATTTCAACAAATTCAAGGATTAAAAGAGTTTGATCATCATGCTGGAAGTTTTTTCTTTCTATGGATGTGCCATTATTTGCCCATGATTTTCACAAAAAACAATTTAACTTTGCTGGATTATATTCCTTCTCTCTATTGTTCAATTCTGTGCTTCACAAGACTTTGGGACTTTGTACAAACCATTATATTGCGCCGTAAAGTCTTTATGGGCATTTTTACCAGCGTTTTTATTACCTTGTCAGTTTCGTTTTTCTTCATGTATTCATCGTTTATTTACTATGACAAGATACTCACTTCACAATGTCGAAAGCTTGAGTTGAACGGTATGTTTGATCTAAGTTGCATAGTTTATCTTCCTACTGAAGAAATGTACAGTGCTTACGATAACGAGCATTTTTCTGAAATCTACTATCAATATAAGAGTCCTCCAGAAAAAGAATTGGAAAAGGCTACCATGGTCGTTAGTGTACCTAAACCAAATCCAACTCAAGCTCTTGACAAAAAACGGGTGTTTACTCCTGAAGAAATGAATCTGGCCATTGAAAGATATAAAAACGTTACAAATATTGATCCCAAGCACAGAGAAAGACTGCTATTTTTGGAACAACATAAAAACAGAGTTGAAGAAATGAAAAGAAAGATGTTGGAAGCACAAGGAAAAAGTATAGAAGAGAGAAAAGACAAAATTCAAACAAGTTTTTTGGAGGAAACAAATACAACTACAACTATTAATTTGGACAATGTTTCACGGATACAAGCCCAATGGGTTCGAATTACAGACCCTCCAAACGTCAACTTGACAGGGTCAGTATTCCAATACATAGTGAACGTCAACAACATCAATATTCTTTCAAACAATTCTACGAATGCGGTAGCAATTGAATCAGACACGTCAAAAAATGATGACACTTCTAATGAAGAAAAAATTGTAGAAACAAGTCCAAATACAGACTAATGAAAATTTGTTGTAAATCAGTGAATCATTATTAGGTTAAAATTATGAAAAAAATATATGTAATTCATAACAAGAACCATTTGAATAGTAATTTTCTCAAAAAAATTGAATCGGATCCATCATTTTAGATTTTTTTCATAAATTTTTATATTTAAAAATGTATATATCCGACAAAGTTTTGTGCCAATGTTTGTTTAACGAAACATTTATTTGGCAGCAGCAGCAGCACGAGCAGCAGCGACAGCCTTTGCACTTCCACGCATAGCATACTTGAGGTTTCTGGCGAACTTAGGATCAAGGTACTTAAGTTGTTCGGACTTAGGAGTCTTTTGTGGCTTCTTGATACCGTTACGGTGTGCCTTTCTGTTTTGGTTGTGGTTTGTGTGGTTCTTGGACTTAGACATCTATAATATATAGTCGTTAGTAATTTATATCAGAGAAAGAGTCTTTAAAAACAACTTCATGCAACAAAAATGTACTCAAGAATCGGTTCTAAGTTGAAAATTAAGAATATTCAATATCCATTATAGAAAAATGTAAGTTTGCTGATTATAACTGCATCTTTATTAAAACTTATGTTTTAGTAATAAAAATTGACAATAGTTCGTTTCAATTTGACTTATGCTGATAAACTTGAAAAATTCTTAACAAGAGTACATTATGTTGAAAAAATGCATATTCAATAAGTTCCACAAAAACCAGAAATATAATAACATACCTTGCTGTGTTGGATATATACAAATTACCTGACAATGACTGTAGTGAAAAAAGAGAGGAGAGAATAGAAAAAATTAAAATTTTCAGTGATAGGAGGTTTGGAAACTCTACAGTACTGGTCACATGACAGTGGAATTCGAAGGTGATGTTTAGCCATAAGTTGAGTTTATTTTTTCATTCTACTTGAGAAGACTCTGTATTTCCTCTTTAGGAAACATATATTTCTTAACCCTAGTAAAATAAGTAATAAGCCCTTGTTACAAAATTCACAAAGTTGTCATATATTAAAATTGGACATCGGAGCTTTGAAAGAATCAAAACCACCAATAATGTTTTGATAATTTACCAATTAATTGAAAATAAAAGCTTAACAGAGGTTCGTCTAAATTTTTTAGTTAAATATGTTCAATTTTTACGAGTGAAGATCTACAATAAGAACAGATCTATTCTACGAAGAAAAAAAACTCCTATATTTTCTCAAAGTAGGCATTGCAATAATAAAAAGCATTATTACAGAATATCAAAAGAGTCAACTATCGGTCTACAATATAATCCTAACTGACTATCCCATAATAGATAATTAATGTTGTTAATTCTTAATGTAATAGGAAAAGCAAGTGTTGAGAATTTGACTGGAATATCGCGATATGTCAGCGAATTGAATGTATCAACATCATTTTAACTGAAATATTTGATAATATTTTCTAATAATATATTGATATGTTTTTTTATTATTATCTGAAAGTAAATCAGAGAGTTTTAATTATTGCTGAATAATTACAAATGTTGATAAACGGAGGTTAAGAGAGTAGGAAAATCGAAAAATATCGAAGAAGAGTGCTTTAAAGTTGAAGGAATAATGATGGTCGTAAAAAATTGGATTGTTATTTATTTAAGAAGCTTGAAAAGGGCTTTTGCGGTGTTATCATTAATGCAATGTTCTAAGTGGAAAAATTCTTCGACACAGTCTTCTTTATAATCCAAGTCGGCGTAGCCTGGTTCTTGTTGAGCGGCAGTAACACGCTCTACACATTCGTCAAAGTGGTGCTTGAATGAGTGGCAGACACCCTCAGCAGCGGCTTCTCTAAGAGCTGGAAAAGGATCTTCTGGTTCGTCGTCTTCATCATCATCTTCGTCTTCCTCCTCCTCTTCGTCTTCTTCGTCTTCTTCTTGTTCTTCTTGTTCTTCTTGTTCTTCCTTTTCCTGTTGATAAAATATATATTGTTAGCTTAAATGATTTTACATATTATAGATTTTAAAAATTCATAAAAACTTACTTCTTCTTCTTCTTCAGCAAATGCAACAGTAGGAAGTAAAGATTCTGCGAGGTCGCTAATTAAAGAGGCAAAAGTTGACATTGTGATTATTTGTGTATGTGCTTCTGTAAATGTTGGTTGATGGACAGAGTAAAACAGCAGCTAAAAAAAGTTCATTAAGTGAAAGAAATAGAAATAGAAAATTATAAGTGGTGAGATTCCAATATGAGTAACGACAAAAGGTTAAAATTGATTGGCTAGAAATATATTACATTATATGCAATTACACTTTATAAAGTATGCTATGGAACATGCTTTCAAAATTATAATTCATTATATTCCATATTTAGCTTTAAAAATTTAATAAAAAATATACACATTGTACAATCTACTGCAATTATATATGGGTTAAGAATACTAGTGGTAAGATAACCAATAGAATGAATCTGATAATTGCAAAGCCAATATTATAATATATTAAAAAATAGTCATCACTTCATAAAAAAAAACTTTTATTTCATCAACTCAAATTATACATGATACGTTTAGATCTTAAGAGTTTGAGCGGCAAGACGAGCACGCTTTTCAATCTTAGCAATAGACTTGTTACCAAGAATACCACCACCCCATTTCTTGCGGGCTTCTTCGTGTTGAGGAAGGTAGTTAGCTTGAATGGCAGAGAGAAGGGAGGAGAGAGCAGCCTTGTCACCTGGTCTGACATCGGTGATAGCAACACAGGTGGCAGTCTTTTGGTGAACGAGAGTTCCCAAACGGGCCTTACCCTTAACAATGGCATAAGGAACACCAACCTTCTTGCAGAGAGATGGAAGGAATACAACAAGTTCAATTGGATCAACATCATCGGCAATCAAAACGAGTTGTGGCTTCTTGTTTTCAATAAGGGCAACAACGTGCTTAAGACCATACTTAACAGTGTAGGGCTTTTCAGAGACATCCTTAGCCTTCTTGCCTTCAGCGACGGCAGCAGCTTCCTTTTCAAGACGAGCCTTCTTTTCAGCAGCGGTTTCTGGTCTGTAGTTGTTCAAAAGCTTGAAAGCTTGAGTAGCAGTGCTCTTATCAAGAACGTGCTTGAATTGGGCAATAGATGGAGGGACCTTAAGGCGAAGAGAAAGAATCTTCTTTTGTCTTTGAAGACGGACGTAAGCTGGCCACTTAACAAATCTGTTAAGGTTGCGCTTAGGTTGGATACCGTAACCAATACCAAATGGCTTAGAGGTCTAATCAAAAGCAACGTTAATAAATAATTTCAAATAAACAAACGAAAAAAAATATACATACTTGTTCTTGGGTCTTGGAAGCTTTGGCGGGCTGTGTCATTGAGGAAACGAGTCAGTAAATTTTTCATAATAATAAGAATAGAAATGACTTCGTAATCACTCTACTGTCTCTCAAGAGAATTAAGAAACAATCAGCCTGTGCACAAAGGCACATTAATTCTGATGAATAAAAAACGAGTTTATATTCAATCAGCTATCTCATAAGAGATAGAACTCAAACATAAGTAAATACATTTGGTTTTTTTTATCTTCACTGTATGAAAACAGTGAAGACGAAAATACAAGTTTGGCAGAAAGAATATTTCGTTCTCAGTGAGTGAAGCGACGATTACTCAGTCTCCCTATTAGTCTATCACTAGACAAAGATCATTGAGAGACTAAACTTACCATTTTGTCGATGTTGTCGTGGATGTAGAAACCAATAGAAGAATTGCCTTAGTCGAGCAAAAAAGAGAAGAAAAGAGAATCAGGATTCAATAAGAAATTGAAAATAAACTGAAAAGAGTTGAAAAAATTTATTTTGTGGATGACTAAGCTATGACAGCAATATTTCCAAATGTGACCAGTTCTATTTTATAACCCTAAATGACAAAATAAACCCTAACAAAACCTGTAACTAAAATTTTTGATTAGATTATTCAATAAATTAATAAATATACTATTTTAGAAACTCCCATTCAAGTGATTCTTCAAGTTCTTTGATCAAACCAGCATATTCCTTGAATGTCGAATGCAGCTCTTTTGCCTATTCAGATGTTACGTATTTAATTATTAGTATATTTTTTCATTTTTTTCTCCCAATAAAATAACCTACAATTTTGGTTCTTTTTTTGTAGAAGCCTTCTAATTCTTTAATATTTGCTTGAGCTTTATCAATCTGTTCCACAGTAATAACTTGTGAGGAATTGTGATTACTTTTAATTTTTATTGAGGTGATTTTAACTTCATTCTGTAATTGCAAAAGATTTTTATCAAGTTCATTGTTTGTAGGCGTATCAATCAATTCCTTCAACCCTACACATCTTGTTAGATTAATTGTGAAGTTGTTTAAGCTGTAGCTGACTTACTATCTTTCAAGTTTTTGACCACCGATGATAAATGTACAACCTGCGACTCAAGATTTTTCAAGATTTCTTCATGATTTGTGTCTTCTGAGGCGTTTACTTCTTCTTGGTTGATATTCTGTAAAAAAAACATATATATATTAGCAACGCTTAGTTGGCTATTGCTTATATCTAACCTTCACAAACCTGCTTAGTAACATATATGATTGTTTTGCCAAAAGTTTTAGCCAACAACTTGCCATCTTCGGCTAATTTTGCCAGAACTTTAATGGCCAGTGTTTTTCCTACAGCACCATGTATATTGGTTATGATATCAGTAACAGCATATGGACGGTTTTGACTTTTCATATAATTGAGTATTATTTTGGAAGCTAAATTGAATGTTAATATATTAGTGTGTAAAATCAATAAACTACAACTAGATTAGTAAATACCCTCTTCCATATCATCAACTTTTTTCAATGTATTCATTGATGTCAATATTTTTGATTATATTTGGTTAAGTTGTCAATTCTAAGTTTTAGGTATAAATTAAATTTTATATGCTTAAATTCAAATAAATATTGAAGGCTTGTCAGAAAACTAATCAGCTGAATTGTTTTTATCAGACCTGGTTAATTTCCACATTGTTATTACAAAGTTTCAGGCATAGACATTATCATAACAACCAACGAAGTCCAACCCAAAAAATGTTTTACACCTTGACCTTTTCCAGTATCTGGATTATATTGTTCCCACGCATAACCTGTGATTTTCCAATTTTTGTAGACATTATCAACCAAATTGATTCTTAGTTTTTTGTAAATATCAGCGGCCTTTTGCTTGACTTGTTCATTAGAAGTAGTGTCATGGTAATAAATTAAAGAGTCCAAAATCATATAGTTGATGTTGATCCAAATAGGACCCCTCCAGTAATTCTCTCCAGTTCCATAGTATTCGTCAGATTTTGAAAGAGATCGAATACCATAGTCAGTCCATAACTCTTCTGGATCAGATATTAAATTCAGTATTGACATAATCTTATCTACGTGGCTTTCTGTTGAAGGAATTAATCTGAGAAGAAATGGAAATAGTGATACGTAACCTTTGTGGCATACATGCGTGCTTTCTTCATCAAACTCATCGATAGTTGAGTCACAGTATGTCGAGTATTTTTCACTCCAATGAAGATCATCAATATTGTGAATAATACCCTCTTCTATTTCAGCGTAATCTGCAACATCATCTTTGAGTTCTAAAAATTCGGCTAGTTGCTTCATTGATCTTGTCATCATTCCTATCCAACTGAGCAAATCAACATGTAACTCACCAGTGTGTGGAAGTTTGGCCCTTGGATAGTCATCTAAACCTGAAGTCAAGCAGTGATCAGGTGTACGTCCACGCCATCTGTAACCTTCTTTTTTAGAAAATGCTTCTCTTCCCCATTCCTTAATATCACCCTTTTGAGTTCTTCTAAACCAATTGTAGTGAAGTTGAAGCTGAGGATAAATCTTTTTCAAATAAGATTTTAACAGTATTGTTGATTTCCAATGGGCTTTACCAAGAGATATATCATCTTCGGTTATGGCTTCATCAGAATCAAGAAGTGCATTTTTTTTATTATTAAAATTGTCTTCAACAAAACCATCATTATCGTGCTTATTGTGCTTATGTTTGAGCTTTCTTCTGTTGTGACTATGCAATTGAGGATCGTTGAATGCATTTTCGGGCGAGATGTTGTGAGCTTCCCGAAACTTGTTTAAAATATTTGACAATAAAAGCATCAGTGTAGGAGGGTTTGCATAATGAGGAAATTGGGTACGAAACTCCTTTGGAACCTTTGACCTTGCTTCCGGGCCTAAGATCTGTTCACGAGCAATCCAACCATCTTCATCAATTAGTGCAAACCACGATTTTAATATTTCTAAAGCCATATCTGCGTCGTATTCCAAAATAGGAATCAAATGGAAACCCTCATCCCAGTAAAATCCACGAGGAAAAAATGGTCTACTAGGAACTGCAGTTAAGAGTTCATATGGCCCTTCCTCTTTAGATGTCTCACTCCCCTCCTTCAATTTTTCAGCAGCCCGCTCCCAAAAGTTTTCTTCATCTTCATCGTACTCGGAAGAATAAGAACGATCAACAATTGAAGTACCATGGAAGTAGCCAACACCTCCAATAAGATTGGAAAACATCTCTTCAGCAAATTTTTGATATTTTTTTTTTGAAACTTCTTTGATAAATGGTGCATTGAAAGAGAATGCATTGTTAAATTTCTTTTTGAAAAATGCTATAGATTCGTTGTAATACTGGGAAAAATTTTTTGACGAAATCTTTTTTGGCGCGTCGACTGCATTATAAAGTATATCAAACTCAAACTCTCCTTTGAAAACTCTTTGGATCAAGTGTAAATTGCCTCCTTTGTTTGTAACCATGGGATCCATAGCACAAACAACCCATGGAGGGATTGAGCTGTCTTTTTCGTATTTCTGATAAAGATTCTGCATAGAATCTTGTAAGAAAGTAAAATAGATATCTCGTGCTTGCCAAACATTGTCGTTAGGGACATTTAGAGATACATGCCTTGAATTTTCGGGTTCAAATAGTTTTCCTGCAGGATGATACGACTTTCTCGGATAACTATTTGGTTCACTTTCGGGGTCACCATTTTGGGTAATAGATAAGTCGAAATCTCCAAGCTCAGGCGAATGACCTTTAAGATCTACATCGCCTTCAATTCCTTCAATACGATGATTATCTGACCTTTTCTTTAAATTGAGTTGACTTGTGGCAGGACTACCCTCTAGCCCAGCATAGAATACTATTGTCGTCAATGCATTCTCATGTCCTTTTGCAGGAATTCCCTTGACCCTAATTGCCCACGAATTTCCGTCATTGGTTTTGACAAACTTTGTTGACAATTCGATTTTTTGCTCTTTTTGGTCATGAAAAACTTGCTTTCCACCCTTGCGAGGGTCATATTGTTCCCACCCGTAGCCCTTCATTTCGTCGCCTTGATCGCAAGCGTGCCGAACTTTGTTTAATCCAGCAAAGTCGTCAATGTTATACCATATCAATCCTGTCATTAATGAATAGGGAATACCTCTAGGTCTTACACCCATATACAAATTAGATCTGTAAGGTCCCCAAAGTAACGACGAATTTAGTTGAGAAGCATAAACATTGGTAATGATTGCTTCTGAGTCTACTGATGAAAAAGCCTGGGCAATCAGGAAGTTAAAAAAAAGGGCTATTAACCACAAAGAATGAAACATTGTTAGGTGCTGATTGTCAACAATCTGAGAACTGAATACAAGAATAGCTGGCTTTTCTTTTTCTTTCAGAATCGAATTGACAGGAAAATCGATAGAAGAAGTTACAAAATATGAAACGTTGTTTTGTAATGTAACAAAATTTTGAGCTTTACAAACATCTGTTTACTTTTGTAATAGCTATTCAAAATAATGTCTTGTACCACCAAGAAACGGTACAACCATGAATGTCGATTTATTGGACTGTAAATCAGAATGAGCGATTCTAATCAACAAGAACAAAGCATGCATCAGAAGGGCAAGAAAACCCTTGACACGTTATATGAAATCTCTCAGATAATGGGAACTGGACTTGACAGAAGCTCCCTAGCGATTTGTGTTTCTCTCTGCGAACAAGGGATTCCACCTGAGAATGTTGCTGTAAATTACCAATATCTGTAATTTTATGCTACTCTACGCAGTAAAACTAACTTGATGTTATTATGTATAGGCTCTCGTTATGTATTTGAGACAAAAAAAGCAAGAACTAAGTACCACAGATAAACAATAAGACTGCATGATACTTTTTTTCGTACAAAATTGAGCTTTAGTGAAGCATAGGAAACTTTAAAAAAGCTCGCTTTGTTTCAGGAGGAGATTTATTATTGAAGCTGCTAATATACGCTTAAACACACATATAGAATTGACGTGATACAAGTATAGATACAAAATTTAGCAAATGCTTTTCAAAGCTAAGGGAGATTGTTACTTTTCAAAAAACAAATATATAAACATGTCTATTTAAATTAAGTATAAATACGGTACAAAAATATAAATATTAAAAACCTTCGCTCAATTTCTTCTTCTTTTTTCTACGTGATCCAGCCAAATCTTGAGAAGCCATATAATCCTGTGTTTGAGAAAACCCTTGACTAGAGCCAGATACTTGTGATTGTGACATAAAAGATCCAGGTAACATTGAGCTTCTCTTTTTTGAAGATTGAAAAGAAACTCTTGTCGTCCGTTTTTCCCTCTTTTCCTTTCTTTCCCTTCTCTGCTTTTCTTCGTAGCCTTCATTAACTCTCCACAAACTCAGTATGTTTTGAGTTTCTATAGATAAATCAACCTTATCAAAAGCAGAAGTATATTGCCTTAATACCCCAATGTCTTCTCCATGAAATATCTTGTTTTTTGTTTCTTTGATAGATGTGAGTGTTATATTGGCAAGTGTCAGATCTGAAACAGCCCGTTCCAAGATCTTTTCTCTTTTTGAAATAAAGCTAGGATTGTAATAGAAAGGGGGACGTTTATAGTCAATTGATCTTATTTTGATTTTTTTATTTAATCCAGCTTTTGAAAATTTTATTCGGCGTAAAATCTTGGTTTCTTCGGGTTTAGGATTGAATGGTTTGTTTATCACTCTTAAATCAATATTTTTTCTTTTATAAACAAAATAACCACCCTTTTTGTGATTTCGTCTAATTGGAAATTTCCTAAATGTTCTTATGACTTTTTTAGGGGGCTGGTATCCCTTTAATGGTTCAATCCATAGTCTGGTAAAAAATTCTTTAAGTTCTAGAGGATTATGACTTTCGGCATCATATAAAAAGCTTCTCAATTTGTGATTTCTTGATTGAATAGCAATTGTACCCTGAGTAATATCTTTTAGTGATTCAATTAGTGTATCGATTTCAGATAATGAGATAGAATATCTCTTAGAAACTCTTAAAAAGTCTAGTAACGAGTAAACACCTCTATCTTTTCTGTTTAAAATTAGTTTTACTTTATGTTTCAAAAGCTTTATAGAGTTGTATAATGCATCGTTTGTTTCAATGTCTTTTGATTCATTTGATTTATCAATTAACAATCTTGCAACAGGACGTAGATCTGTGACGATATGTTTAGATGAGGAAGCCCAGTCATCAAGATTGGTAGTATTACCATATCCACGTGTTAGTGTTACTAGTTTTTGAATTGTTTTTGGCGGTTTCATTAGCGCCAGATTTAGCTTTTGAGTGGCGTCAGAGGTCAGAACATGCTGTGCTAATCCAAAATTTCTTGAATGTTGAAATACAGAAAAGCTTTCAAATGATCTCAAATTCGTTGTGGTAATTTCCGAATCCAGTGGCAGTTGATTATATGAGTTAGAAAAAGTTCTAATTGTTCGTAAGGTTTTGTTAACAAATTCTGGATTTAAAGTATAATAATATGGGTCTTGGAGACTAACAGGTAGACCTAAATCGTTTCTCCCTAAGCAGTACACAGCAGCAATATGGTTCATTTCAGTTGATACTGTAATATAGACAGAGTTTCCATCTTCTGCAGCAACAACGTCTATTTTGCTAGATGGATCATTTGGAGTCAGTACATGCGATATTGATAGTAACGGCTTCAAAATATCCCTCGAGTCAATCCATAGCAACTTTGTACCAAACATAACAAAAAATTCATGATCTGATATAGGTGATCTTATCAACCCAGAAAAAATATCAACAATATGCAAATGATTACTATTTACAAATGAATCCATTGGAGAATACTTTTCCTCCTTTACATTAAAGGTATTAATAGCATGACGGTTAGCCACAAGTAGAGTACTTCCATTGTCTGTCCAATATACGCGATGCCAGTTAGAATGTCCTTGCCCATAGCAGAATCTATCCATGACCTTTCTAGTTGTTTTCATATAATATGGGCTTTCAGGGTCCAACGGAATATTGTATATACTCAAAGCTCCTTTTGACTCAATTACAGCCAATGTAGGCTCAGAAGGATGTAGAGATGTATAGGATATATTTTCGGTAAAATGAAAGTTGAGTTTATTTTGTCTTGGGGATATTTTAAATGAGTATAATGTAGTCAGTTTTATCGATGAGGTTTTAGCGTTGTATGTGGGATATAGAATATTCACTTTGTCAATTTCCCGAACTAAAAGAACAAAAGAGGCCGTGCCATCTGGTGTTTTATGTTTTTCATAGCTTACTTGACTGATTGGCGTTTTTGTATGATATAAATAAGAAGCTCCAGGCTCCAAAATGTCGAGTTCTGAACGGGAATTACATTTATTGAAATTGGTATTGGTTGCTTGATCAACTTCAACAATGCATGATTTTAAAACAGAAGTGGCAAGATTAGTTCTTTCATTGCCTATGACATATGATATAATATTTACTTTGTTATTACTTGTGCGTACTGAATTATCTTGAGCAAAGCCTATATCCATAAGGTCTGCAATCAAGGGATCAAAGGATAGTGATGAATCTTGTAAAAGTTGAGATTCAAAGTGTTGTCTTTCAACATCGTCATGTGATATTTGAGAGAACATCGTATCTGAATATCTCAAATTAGCACTGACTTCAAAAGGAAATCTTTTGTCTTCTGGTATAAGGACTCTGGAGTTGTAACCTTTTGTAATATTGTAGAGTCTTTCTCTCCAGCACGATTCCTTTGGAAATATAAATCGAGAACCATTGGGTTGTTGAAACTGAGAGGAATAAACAAAAGATCCTAACGATCCAATAACCGATGCGTCCGGGCCATTAGCAACATTAAAGAAACGAGGCCATGACATATTTTGTTCAACGTAAAATCTTTACAAAGCTTCAGCATAAGTATCTGTTTTATCTTGCCTTTTTAAGGCCGAAAAAAATAAAAATAAAAAAAATAACAGTTGAAAAACATGTTTGAATAAATTAGTCACATGACAAACGGCTGATACTTTGAAATCTAATTATTCTTACTTGTTAAAATGTATGATCCCCTCCTTTTTTAAAAATCCGTAATATTTCACTTTCATTCATTCTTTACCATTATCACATTGGCAATGAGTTTTGTAAAAAAAGCATTGTCGCTTTTTTCTGTGTCTGTATTAGACACACGACTGGAGCCGCCACAAGACGAAAAGAAGAAGGTTTCAATAACACAGTCTGCTGGTCCTAACAGATGGAGCACAGGAGAATATTATGTCTATGGGCTAATATTTCTTGTTTTTGTACCTTTAATGTTTAAAACTGTCGTAGATGCTAGCAGTGGTATGAATGTTCAATATTTTGTTTCTGTTTTTTCTTAACTTATCTTACTAATTTTAGTATTTGTTTAGAATCTAATGTCAACTATCCAAAGTATGAACATCTGTTATCTCAAGGCTGGCTTTTCAACAGAAAAGTAGATAATTCAGATATTCAATATTCTACAATCAGACAAAACTTGCCGTTACTTTTTGTAGTTATACTGCTGCACTTTCTTAGTAGAAGGCTGTTACAGTATTTTGATCTAATATCGTGGAAGACTTTTAATCTTATTTTTTCCTTTATTTTTCTTTCCGTAATTCATGGAGTTAATCTAGTCAAAATCCTCATCATTTTGTCAATAAATTATTACATTTCAAAAAATACAAAGGGAAGAACAGCTAAAATTGCCTCTTGGGTATTTGGAATTGCGATTTTGTTTGCCAATGAACTATTTGAGGGGTATCCATTCAAAAAAGTATTCCCACCTCTCGCTTTCTTGGATCAATATGGAGGCCTCATGCCCAGATGGGACGTGAATTTTAACTTTTCCATGTTACGAATGCTAAGTTTCAATATTGACTATGCTCTGGCCTCTGAATATTGGCTTTCTTCCAGAGGAGCATCGGATAAAGATGTAAGTAAACGTCTGTTGTTAAGCTTAGAAAGAGAAAAAATAAAATAATATTAACCAAAAATTAGAAGCCATCTGAATATGCTTACACATCTGAACGTGAAAGAATTGATAAGCCACTAGAACTAAATCAATACTCTTTTGATAACTATCTTTCTTATGTCCTCTACGCACCGCTTTACCTAGCCGGCCCAATTATAACATACAATGACTTTATCAGACAAACAAAAGTCAAACTTCCTTCAATTAATCCAAAGAGAATTGGTTTATATGCTATTCGTCTTTTGTTTTGCATAATGTGCATGGAGTTTATCCTGCATTATATGTACGTCGTGGCAATATGTCAAACAAGAGCATGGGAAGGAGACTCACCATTTCAGATCAGTATGATTGCATTCTTTAATCTCAATGTGATTTGGTTGAAACTCTTGATTCCATGGAGGCTGTTTCGTTTCTGGTCACTTACGGATGGAATAGATCCTCCTGAAAATATGATTCGTTGTATGGACAACAATTACTCTGCTCTTTCGTTTTGGAGGTCCTGGCATCGAAGTTTTAACAAATGGATTGTCCGATATATTTACATCCCCTTAGGTGGGGCTAGACAACATCCAATCTTAAACTCTTTACTAGTATTTTCATTTGTTGCCATATGGCATGACATTCAGTTGAAACTATTACTATGGGGATGGTTAGTAGTACTATTTATTATTCCAGAGATAGCAGCTACAATGTTATTTCCAGCCAAGAAGGTAAGTTTACTTTGACGAGAGAAGTTTTAAAATTATTTTATGAGTTAGTTTAATTGTACTAACATGATTTTCTATAATGGTTTGTTTACCAGTGGATGTCATCACCTATTTATCGTCATATCTGTGCCCTTGGTGCAGTGCTAAACATATGGATGATGATGATTGCCAATTTAGTTGGATTTGCTGTTGGGGTTGATGGTATTACCGACATGCTACACCAAATGTTCAAAACAACTGCAGGTCTTTCTTTTGTAATTATATCTTCAATCGCATTATTTGCCGGAGTTCAAGTAATGTTTGAACTTCGTGAAAGTGAAAAGCGAAAGGGAATCTATTTAAGATGCTGAATCTTATTTTTGATATGATATCATAGTACTGTTACGCAGTAATGAATAATAATAATAATAATAATAATAATATATATGGATCAAATTTAAACGCAAAGATTTTTTTCACCCCCCCCCA
>CBXB010000009.1:358989-370900 GCA_000817185.1 Magnusiomyces clavatus CNRMA 12.647
GATTTTTTTTTTTTTTATTTTTTTTTTATTATTATTATTCTCATTATATACTTATTATTTTATTCCTTTACCATCTTGTTTCTTTACTTGCTGCCATTAAATTTTATTTATAAAATCTTATGATTAATATTAAAATCTCAATTTTTCTTAAATTTTAAAAATACATTTTTTGTGTAGCTTTAATCCTTATTCAATACAACTTTTTTTCTTTAGTCCTTTGAAATCATGGATGAGAAAGCAATACACTCTTTCCTCGAGTCGCTGGCAAATAAACTTCAGGCACCTGAAGAACTTGCTAACATTGAACCAGGATACATTCCAGAGGAACTGCTGGCAATAGTACGTCAAAGCGGATCTGCTCAAAAATGTAGGTAATTATAAGTTTATCACAATGCTAAAAAAAAAAAAAAAAAAAAAAAAAAAAAAAAAAAAAAAAAAAAAAAAAACTAGCACCAACGGCAATTAAACTAACAAACTTGTTGCTCATTTAATATAGATTTGATATTGCACTAAACAAAGAGATCTGGAAAGATCTGTCTAATTGCTATGAAAACGGGACAAAGTCACTCTTTAAGTACCCCAACATTGTGCGACTGCTGAATGGATTGGTGCTTTTGGGCCGCAATTTGGTCAGTGTTGACAGTGTCGGAGAAATGGCTTGGAACAGCGGAGTTTTGAAAACCATTCTGGATCTAATGAACAACTTGCTAACACGGCAATTTCCCTTGGAACAAAATGAGATCAATGCCAATTACTACTCGAAGCTATACACCTCATGTCTCCAGCTCTTTGCCAACTTTAGCATGCAGAGTGCGGGCAACGTCGATCTCGCAAACGATTTTTTCAACATGTTAATTGATGAGTCGCCGCCCTCGTTTATCGAAACCCTACTTGCGAAACAGACACCAGAAGATTCAATCCCCATTTTGCTTATTCTAGAGAGCACGACACGACATTCATCGATCAACTGTTTGAGTCTGTATGAGCATCCGAACGGACTGCTACTGTTCAAGTTCATTTTGGAACATAGTAACACTTGGTTCTCAATGCAAAATGACATGTTTATAATGATGCTGTCGCAGATTATTCTCCACCAGATTGAATTTGGGTACGCCGCACAACTTCTAGCCAAGTCGTTTTCTTCAAACTCTGCGTTTACCCCTGAACAGACTTTTTCTCTTTTAAAGTTACTTGATGTTGGCATATCAATGTCATTTGATTCTAGCAGTAATAATTTCAAAACTAGTAGCAATAATAACACCAATGGCAACAATGACAAAACCATACAAAAGGATGCTTCAAACAGTGAACAAATTATTAAAAAACCTGGTGAGATACTACTAAAATATGAATTTCAAAAAAGTCTGTTTGAAGAGGCTTTCCAAATCTTTGAGACAGTAAAGGCGGAAGCCGTTCCGCTAATTAAGTCGTATAAAAAGGGACAACAACTCCCGGAAGACGCACTAAGAAAGCTGTCTAACACCTGGCAAGTGCTAGTGATGCTGTTTGAAATTTTCGACGGCATGCTGACGAATTTGGCGACATACGAAAAGGCCCACGAGGTATATCGTCAAACAAACAACATTACTCCAGAGGAATATGAAAAGAAGAGAGATAAGTCGTTGTTACGTTACATTATTCATGAATCTCAATTGCTTCACAGTTTTATAGACTTGTTGCATATAGCAGAAAAACATCTCCCCAAAAGGAACAAACTTTCTGATTTGGATAAGATGGATGAAGAAAGTAAAAATAGTAAAAATAGAAACAAAACAGAATCAAAAGATAATAATGATACCAACAACAACAACAACAGTAATAATGGTATTGTAGAAGAAGTGGGAGGCGAAAGTAATAATCAATTAGTTCAAATTTACTCAAACCCCGTCCGACAACAAGAGTTCCCTCTAGTCAAAAGCAAACTGATCTACCTGCTGAGCGTTTTAGCGAGCAGCAGCCGGTATGTCCAAGACCAGATGCGTGAACAGCACGCATTGGAAGTAGTCTTGTCGAACTGTATTATCGATCTCAACAACCCCTTTATCAAAGAAAACTCGGTCCTGTGTCTTAAATACCTGCTCGAAAACAATAAAGAAAATAAGGACTTTGTAGCAAAGATTGAGCCGGCAAAAACAAACATCTCGGAAAAGCAACTAGATGATGCAGGAATGGAAGCAGAAATTGTTGATGGTACCATTAGATTAAAAGTTAAATCTTAGTAGCATTAATGGAGCATATTTTATTTTTGTTTTTTTGTTATTTATTTTGTTAGTTCACATTATTATTCCTTTTTTTAAAATAAAAATAAAATAAAAGTTAAAAACCATGATTACTCTATTACTAAAGGATTTTAAAAAAAAAAAAATATATATATATATATATATTTTACAAAAAAAGATTGTTATTATGAGATTATGCTATTTGTTAATTAAATTCATTCTTTGATAATTTTTTTTGTTCTATATTTGTTTTATTATACCCAACCACCAATCAAGTCAACCCAATCACTCAAACAAGAGCCATCTTTACCTTCGACCTCAACTACATCTGTATCACATCTACATCTGCAGCCTACGCCGTTAGTAACTTCAGGATCCCAGTCATCCCAAAACTTGTCTTCCTCAATCTGCTTCTTGTCTGTAGGATCAGGTATGTATGGTGTACGAGGCAACTGGCGCTCTGGAGCGTTGGCAGGACAGTGCTGAATAGTCGTGTGTCTGTATCCAATATCTCTAAAGTAGTGGACCTGCGATGGCTTGAGGAAAAGTCCAGCTGCAAGTGAGTGGACAGGTGCATCGCCCCAGCGCTCGTTCCAGAAGCCTCCGGACTTGTCTAGCGCCTTGAAGTAGTCCTGGTACTCCTTTGATCGGAAAAAGTCAAAACGGGCAATCTCAAAATTCGACCAAAAGTGGCACATGTTGTAGGTCTCCCCATTGATGCTGTAGCTGGGAACCTCGTGAGTGTAATAGTCGTAGTCTTCAATGTCCATGACCTGGTCGCTATCCTCAGTGGGGCCAAGCTTCTTGCCTGCCTCTTTTTTCAGCACGGGCTCGTAGGAGTGGTCGCCAATCATTGCCTCGTCAGGCAGCTTTTCGTGTAGCTTCTCAGCATTCTTCTTCAATTTCTTTTCCTGCTCTTTTTTGTTCTTGAGTCTTTCCATGAGAACTGAGCGAGAGTTAGAGAGTCCTTCGCCGGCAATGTTATCTGTTTCATGCTTGGTCAAAAAGAGTTCCCACATGCCTTGTGAAGTAATGTTGTGGGCCTGTTTAAACCCAAAGGTTTGTCTAAAGAGGTTAGGGACCGTTTCGACGAGTTCCTTGATGATGATTGTAAATCCATATACCTTGTTGTGTTTTTCCATGTAGACAAAGGGGTCATAGGTAATGTCACAAAAGTACTTGACATCGGGCTCGACACGCCAGTACCAGTCGTACTTTAAGAGCAATGGATGGTTGAAAAAGGCACCGCTGTAAAATCTGCACATCTTGTGGTATGAAGCCATTCCACCATACATGATAGCCTTGTCACCCTGTTGGGCAATGGCCTCTTCAACAACTTCTTTGTCGGCCCACTGAGGAAAGTTCCAGTCTTCGGCGCTGATTTGGCCAAACTCGACTTTAGACTCTGTGGCGTTCGAGACGGCTTCTTTGAATGTTGAGTTGAACTCCTGGTCATTCAAAAAGACATATGGGTAGTGGAACCATCTGTTGAAATGACGTTCCAAGGACTTCATGGAAGACACAATACCTTCAATTTCCTTGTTTCTTGCCAAAACAACAAGAACAGCGTTTGCTCTTGGGGCATCGACATCAGGGACTGTGCATCCTAAGACAAATGGACGATCTATCTTGCCGTTGATTTCGCGTATTGGAGGTGGACCTGTTACAGAAGGCAGTATTGATCCTGGGACGTTTGTACCGAGGAAGAGGGCTGCAAAAAGTGAAAATACTGTAAAATAGCCAATTATGATAGTAAGAACTAGCAAAAGCCATAATGGGACGGTAATGTTTTGTTTGATGATAAAGCGAGCTCTAGACAGACGCTTAGTCATTTGCCAGGCTGTTGCTGAGTAATCCTTTGCAAGGCAGAATGCAAGTTTCCCTTGTAGTGTAGGAGGGTATTTTGAATGGGTATTGTCGTTAGGAGTGTATGGAGGAGGGATAGGGCTATTGCTAGTGTAGTAATCATAGTTGAGTTTCTTTTCAGAGTATGGAGAAGAGAAAGAATCAAAGGGGGCTGTATTATTTGATTTTGTAGATAGTGAATCGAAATCTGTTTCCATGGGATTATTGCTATTACTGTTGTTACTGGTGGCGTTGTTGCTGTTATTAATATTGTTATTATTACTATTTCCATTAAATGAATCTTCAGAAGAAAAAGTTGATGTAGCGTGGTTTATTGCTGCTAAAGAAGTGGGTGCTTGTAATTGGTAGTATAATGAAGATGAGGGAGATAAAGATTCTAAAGAGTTTGGAGAGTTTGGAGGAGACAAGGTTCGTGAAGCTGTTAGATCCGAGGGGACATTAGATAAGGCATTAATTCGAGGGTTATTTGTAGCGGAAGAGTTTATGTATAAAGATCCATTGTTATTACTTGGGTATGATGTACTGTTAAATTCCTGGTTTGAAGGTGAGGCAAGTGTTAATGAGCTGTTGTTGTTTTGTGGTAAGCTGTTAAGAGTGTAGTTGTTATCTAGATTAGTATTATGAAGAGGGAGTGCTAGACCATTACTATTTCGATATAATTCAGATGAATGCGATGGAGATGAAAACGGTGAAGATGAAGAGTCTGAAGAAGAGCTATGGAGCTCAGAATCAGACGGTATTATGATTCGTGAAGATATGAACTTTACGATCCTCATGATTGGGGAAATAGTTCAATCAATAAAAGTATATTTGTTTTCTTCTATTAGTGATTATGATGGATTATTATGAAATTACTAGCAAAATAGAGGAAAATGATTATGAAGAAAATGAATCACAATATTCGAATTTTAACCCTTATTATCTCTAAATAAAGGAGATGATGATTAACAAAAATTAAACAATCAAAGAAAGAGGAAAATTTTTTTTTTGTAAAAGGCTTTTTTTTTTATCCTGTTTTTGGTAAGAGAAAGAAAAAAATAAAGGAGGTGGTATAAAAAAAAATAAAAATAAAAAAAAAAAACAATAATAAAATTTTGTTGTAATCAGCTATATATACAACTACTATAATATACTATAATATACTTAGAGAAATATATAGAGTATTAGAAACAGAAAAAAAAGATCATTATTTAAAGACTATTTTATAATAAAAACTCTTATATAACTTCATTCAGTGTTTTATAAAAATACAAATAAAAATTTTAAAGCTTTAAAACCTGAAAGAAGAAAAAAACATACAAACTATGAATTTACAATACAAAATGTAAGAAAAAAAAAGGCAAAGTTTCATGCTGAATCAAGAAAGAAAAGAGCACGCGCGGCTCCGTTTTAATTCATGGTTTGATTCACTCACTATATATTTAATACTCATTTCCATGATATACTATGAAGTAGATGGAGGTTTTGTTTTATCATACATTTTGTATCATTTATTTCTTCAAACACGTAGTTGTACGCGTTTTTTTATGAAATTTTCAATTAAACTTTAGTTTTGATTTTACTAAACAGCTTTTCATAAGTTTCAATTCAATTATTAGAATTTAATATCGATAATGTATTGATTGTAGATACGATTATTATTATATGGGTTTGTTGTTCTCCTTAAATACCCACTACCAAGACAAATGCACATTATACACTACGCAGCCAATCACAGAGTATCAAATAGCATATAGTCAGTCTCCTTTTAAATCAAAACAGATATTTAACTACTGTTACTACTAGCAGTTTAGACTATTCTTCTTGATTTTATTACTCATTTGATTCAGCTATAGATCTAACCAACTAAAAGAACTTATTTGTATATCTCTACGCCGTCAAACAAAACTGTATTATATATTTGGCTGACCATAATAAAATAAAACCATTCTCTCCTTTAGAAAAAAAAATAAACAAAAAGCAATTACCAAATGTAGATGGAAAAATCCATCCAGATTTCTATTTTTGGATAAACTGCATTGCCCTTTTCAACAAATATTATCTAATAATTATTTAATACAGTTTGTTAAAACTTTAAATGAGATAAAAAATAAACAGCATTATGTTATAGTCTTTATTTTAAACATACATACATAACAACAAACAAATTATTCTACTCGTTGTCGTTTCAGTGATGCAATAGCATGTCGTAAAACGTTTAAATCTTCAATGGCTTCCTCATTCTTGAGTGCAGATGGTGCCTGATAAGATTTACTTGCTCGGCCTCCTTGGCTACCTGATCGCCCAGATCCTCCATTAGTACCACTTTCAGTACCAAGTCCTAGACCAGCCATTCCAGAGCCTACACCAGATCCATAACCGCCGTAGCCTGACCCATACCCACCAGTAGTGCCATGACCACCACCACCGTCTGTAATGCCTCCCAACTTGTTGCCATCACTGTATCCTCCAGCATCATCTCCACTCAACGCTGCTGCTGCTGCTGCAGTCTGTCGTCGTGTTCGACCTCCACCACTTCCATATCCTCCTCCTCCTCTTTCGCCACCACTTACTGCTCCAGTAGAAAGTCCGCTCATTTCTTCAAGTGCAGATGCAGTAAGTTGTTCTCGTCTTCTTAAACTTCTTCTTTCACTACCGAGACCAAGATCTGTTATCGACCCAGGTCCTCCTGCTCTATCTGTACCTGCTGCACCAGTACTCACTTCTCCATTAGATCCATATCCTACTGTAGAGCTGAAATATCCCCCAGTTCCGTTGCCTCCACCTCCTCCTCCACTAGGATGAAGATTGTAGTTGTTGTTGTGATGCCTATGTCTACTGCTATGATAATAATGATACGGTCCTTCTTGTCCCTTCTTCCCATTTGAACTATTCCCGTAGCTGTTGTTGTTTCCATTCAAAAACAAATTGTTTTCATTTGCAATGTCCAAATATGCCTTTTCTTCTCGTAGTCTCTTACGCTGGTTCTCTAGCCGTACAAGCAGCTTGTCCTTAACATTCAAAATCATTTTATTGTAATCTTGGTTGGCTGCTTCAACCTCGCGCTGGTATTCCTTTTCAACACGCTCAATCTGGTACCTTTCCCACAGATTTAATCGCACTAGTTCCTCATCTCGTCGTTCCTCCATATCCGTCAGCTCGTCAAGAAATTCAGCGTTGCGTCCGGAATGTAAACTGCTCAGAGTGCTCTGTAAGTTGTGTAGCATGCCGCGGTATTGCATGTCCCGCTCTTCTTCAAACATTGTACTAATTTGCATTATTCGATTTGCTATTGTCTGTCGTCTTTTGTCGCGCTTCCCGCCTGAAGAAGAGGTGTTGTTAGTTGCACCTGCTGGAGTATTGGCAACAGACACAGATGAGTTATTTTTTGTCATTGATTTACTACTGCTTTCTCGATTATGTAGAGAAGAAACTCCAGCAACTCCACCACTAGATCTTGTTGACATTATATAGGGTAGTTGTAAATGTTTGTGTTGAAAAAAAGTGTTTTTTTCTTCTTATTCTTTCTTATTTTTTCTTTCTTCTGTAAAGTATTTAGATATATTTTATTTTATAAAATGTTATATCAAATTATGTTAGATAATTTGTATTGAGCTCTTAATCTGTATCGTCAAGAAAAGTAAACAAATGTATAGTTAGTTGTATTATTAGTGGTGTGAAGAGAGGGGGGAGGGCAAAAAAAAAAAAAAAAAAAAAAAAAAAAAAAAAACCAAAAAAACAACGGCTTGGTGGAGGTGTTGGTGTATGGTATTAGTAGTTGAGGGTTTTTGAAATCCCAAAGTAGTAAAATGCGGCTGACAAATTCAAGCATATTAAGCGGCTTTTTCTATTTTAAAAAAAAAATTATTTTTGAATGGTGATTTATAAAGACTATTATTGTTAATACTGTTAATGATATTAATATCTATTTTCTAAGATTATACACTTTTTTTAAATAGTTATCCTAAAAGTTAAATCAAAAAAATGTTGTTGACAATTTAGCAATTATTTGTAAACGAGGATGTTGATCATTTAGCGTAGTAGTATTGATCATTAATGTAAGCTTCAATATCTTATCTAATAATCTAAATCCAATCGAAGTCAAAACTAATTCTTGCTCCATTTTAGACAAATAATTACAAATGAAAATATAAAAATGAGAAAAAAGAAAGATAAATCACGTTAACTAATTATTCAAGACTTTATGAAAAAAAATACTGCTTGAATAGCAGAATTTAATTTGTAAATTGTTTATATTGGAGATAGTTTTGCCAAATCCTACATAGTGAAGAATGAAGTTTATTGAGAGCAACAATAATTCAAAGAGTAGCAGCATTCCAAACCTTTGAAAAGTCTTTATAATGATGTATATTGTGAGTCATACGCAATATCATCTCAAATGAATATCAAATAAATAAAATTTCATATTCATCAATGATTGATTTTGAATTTAGTTTTTCAATCGAAATAGTTGATACTTTTTTCAAACTAAAATAAATACTTGTATACATGTTTTCAAAACTTTTTTTTGTGTTTTTATCAAAATAAATTACGTGATAGCCACACATTTTCATTCATTTTTGCGCCACAATTTAGTAGCCACAAACAATATATATTTTTTGATGCAAAATCAAGCCTCAGAATTGCTACTTTAATCAACTTAAATATATATAAACCATAGGTTTGCTCGATGCAAAACTACAAAAGCAACATTTATCAAAAAAAAATATACACTAAATAAAGTTTTTCTTATACTACTGCTTTTTTTCATCAATTCAAGCTCAAAAAAATAAAAATGAAAAAGTAATTATTATTACCAATTTAATAAAATTGTGGCTTGACAAATCTTGTAGTTTCTTTATTTCTATTCGCTGCTGTGTTTCTAACATTTAGAAAGTCTCAGATAAACTTTGCTTTTATATATAATCTAGAATTTGGACATGCTTTTTTTCTTCTTAAAATCTATCTAAGTAACTAGATTAAAGTTGTATCATTTCAGAAGTTAGCAAAATGACATTTCATCTAGATCTCCAAACAATAGTAAGCTCAGCAATTGCAGCTGGAGAATCCTCAATATCAGTTATTCTCGTTTTATTGTACGGATACTTGTCGAACAAAACAGGATTATTATCAAATTACGGAGAAAAGGTATGTGAAATTATATATAGATACAAAATAGTACAGTTATAGGGTATTTTTAATGAATGATTCAAAAAACTGTTTTAGTTTAATTCATGTATTCGTTCATTCTTAAATTTAGTTGACCCTGACTAGATATTAAAAAAAGAAAATATACAAAAGATACAAAATATAACTAATCATAAGCCTCAAAAAAATCGTTTTTAAAAAAATAGCAAATATCAAAAATATGTGTAAATTTATTCCTTCCATTGTTACTTTTAACAAACATTGGATCTAGAGTGACATATGATACTCTGGTGACTTTTTGGCCTTTAATAGCACTTCCAATCTTTGTAATCATGATTACGTTTTTTATTGGTCAGGCCATTGTTGCAATTTTCAACGAACCAAATTATTTAGTTCCAGGTGTTGTTTTCAACAATGTCACGGCTATGCCGCTCCTTCTTCTACAGGCAATTTCATACTCAGGGGTCCTGGTCCCTCTTTTACACGCGGATGAAACAGTGGGCGATATTGTGATTCGCGCTAAAGCTTATATCTTGCTGATCGGTATTAGCCATAATATTATACGTTTTGCAGCAGGTCCAATCATGCTAAAGGGTCCTCTAACAAAGCAATTGTCTCTTAGCCAAATATCAGATGAAAACAAGCTCGTTGATTCTAGTGTGGAACAAAATATTGCTGGTGTTCAGTTTTTCAATCATGAAATTTCTACTCCCTCTGGCAGTAATGAAAACATTCTTGATTACAGAAACGAAAACAATGTGGATTTTCCAATTGTCCAAACTCCATCATCACTTTTCAAGTCAAGTTTTACAGATTCTCTACATACCAAAAGCAATAATAATAATAATAATAATAATAATAATAATAATAATAATAATAATAATAATAATAATAATAATAATAATAATAATAATAATGATAAGAATGCTGATCAAAATCAACCCCTGCTCAGAGATTCAGTAGTAGGTGCTCACCACTATGGAGGAACTTTAACCGACGATAATACAAATGTGGGGGCATCTGCAGATTTATCAAACCCCGGGGTTGGTGAAGATGATACGCGTTATATTGGTAACAAAACCCCAAGAAAATCACAGACTGAATACTTTTTGAACCGAGCAAGACAGCTATCTATTGATTTTGATGAAACAAAAGCTTTGTTGTCTAGCTATTTTTCTCATTTGGAGAATGATAATGAAGAAAATGTAACAGGTGGACCCCCCAGTAGCAACCAAAATTCCCACACTAGTCGCTGCCATAATGGAAACAGTAGTGATAATGGTAATGAGAATGATGATGGTGAGGAAAGCAGGTCAGAAGAAAGAACCAGGCTTGCAGCAATTCTTCCATCTTGGGTTTTCAGAGCTATACCAAAACCTCCAAAAAATTCATTATTGTTTCGAGCATGGAAATTTGTATATCAGTTTTTGAATCCAGCAGTTGTTGCTGCAATCATTGCTGTTATTATCGGTGTCATTCCGTCTACTCATTGGTTTTTTTTCAAGTTTAGTGTAGTTGCCACTTCCTTTACACCCTCAATCTCCAGCTTAGGCGAGCTGTATCCTGCTCTCCAGCTGTTTGCTTTAGGATCCAAGCTTACAGCTACGCCCGAAATGCCTACCCGTAAAAGCACAATTTTTCTCATTACATTTGTCCGCTTTCTTATTGCTCCAGTAATCAGTATTGGAACGGTATGGCTTATGATTACTTTTGCCCCGAAACACATCTGGCCTCAAGATAGATTGCTAAACTTTGTTCTTATGATTGTTCCTGTAGGTCCTCCGGCAATTACCTTGGCAGCAGTTGCTGAAATTGCTGGTGTCACTCCTAGTGAGCTGACTTCGATTTCTCGAATGCTATTGTACATGTATTCAATGGCACCATTAGTTGCTCCCACTGTCGCAGTTGCACTTGCTATTGCATATCAAATTGACAGCTAAGATGTAATATAGTTTTAAGTCAATTCATACGTATATTAATAACTCGGTTTATTATTTCAGAAATAAATAAATAAAAAAAAACATTTTAACTATTGACAGTGTAACTAAAAAGATAAAATCACAAAGTTTGTCGATGAGATTAATAAAAAAAAAAGTAAAAAAGTAATAGTTCTTACATATATCCTTTCTAAATTGATAGTTAAAAAGACAATGTCTGTATTATATGCAATTTTTTTAAACATTTTTACTGTTTTTGTCACAGATTTTTTGCAAATATCCCAAACTGGAAACAGTGCGGCTTGCACACTACCTGTAGGAACAAAATCATTTTCAGGCACCAAGCTAACCAAAAAAATGTAGATAAACAAATTATACGAAGCATCAAAAAGTAAGCTTTTTTTTGTTTATACTTTCATTATCAAAATAAAAAAAAGATATGAGAAAAATAGAAAAAGTAAATATATAAAGTAATTTTTAAAATCTTTAGAGTTATAAAAACTTTTTAAAAAAAATTGACTCTGTTAAATACTATAAAGTATAATTTAATAACGAAAAAAGAAAAAAAAAAGAAACAGCATATAGAAAATTGTGGGGAGTGATACCGTATACTTAATTTTTATTTTTAACTTCTGAAAACTGAAATTACTATTAACAAAAGGGAAAGCTTGTACTTGACATCCTTAAATTTCCTGCAATTATTAACTATTCTCAGCTATACAAGAAACTTATTACTTTGGCAAAAAAAAAAAAAAAAAAAAA
>CBXB010000009.1:384685-398250 GCA_000817185.1 Magnusiomyces clavatus CNRMA 12.647
AAAAAAAAAAAAAAAAAAAAGTTATAAAATCACCAAATGGTGCTATTGTGGAGGAAAGAGAGCGATCAACTAAGTGATATTGAGATAAGTTGGAATTATTCACATTCAGCCGTGCCCAATTACCCTGAATGGATGGTGGGTAGGGGTTAACAAATGGCAAAAATATCACGTGTGGCTTTTTGAGTAACCATGTTTTCGCCATCATTTTTTATTATTTATTTGTTTCATTTTTTTTTTAAATTCTGTTTAACACAGTTTTCCTCTTAATTATTGACATAAAAACTAAATCAAATCATTCAATTAATTCACAACTTTATTTCTCTTTTGTATTACTACTGTTACAATGTCTGATGATACTGTATTTTCTATTGAAAATAAAGGCTTAAAGCTTGATACTGCTGAAGATGTTAAACCTTATGCGGATCAAATCAAAGGTATGAAAAACCTTAAACAGGTTATTATAAAGGGAAACACTATTGGCGTTGAAGCATCTAAGGCTTTGGCTGAGGCCTTAAAAAACCAAGAAAACCTTGAATCTGTAGATTTTTCCGACATCTATACTGGTCGCCTTAAAGAAGAGATTCCTCCATCTTTGGATTACCTTTTGTCTGCACTCTTGACATGCAAAAACCTCCACACTGTTAACCTTTCTGACAATGCATTCGGTATAATGACTATTGATCCATTGGAAAAATTCCTTTCACAACATACACCTTTAGAGCATCTTTACTTGGCTAACAACGGATTCGGTCCAGAGGCTGGCGCTAGAATTGGTGCTGCTCTTGAAAGCTTAGCAGAGGCCAAACGTAAGACAGAATCTAGTCCTGATTTGGTCACTGTTATCTGCGGCAGAAACAGATTGGAAAATGGATCTATGGAATCCTGGTCAAAGTTTATTTCTGCTCATGGAACAATTAAGGATTTAAGAATTCCCCAAAATGGTATTCGCCAAGAAGGTATTGAACACTTGCTTTTGAACGGTCTCTCTAAATCACCTCACTTGGAAAAGCTTGATCTTCAGGATAATACATTCACTCTTAAGGGTGCTAAAGCATTTGCCACTGCTCTTCCAAATTGGCCCAAAATTAAGGATATTGGCATTTCCGACTGTCTGTTGTCAGCCCGTGGTGGTGAATTGCTTGCCGAGGCAATCTTGGTTGCTGGTGTATTGGACAACTTGGAGCACATTAGACTTCAATACAATGAAATTGAGGCCGAAGGTGCCAAGAGACTCACTGAAGCTATCAGATCTAACGTACCAAATCTTAAACTTCTTGAACTTAACGGTAACAAGTTTCCTGAAGACCATGAATTAGTTGATGCATTGAACCAACTTTTTGAAGAACGTGGATTTGGTGAAATCGACGAGCTTGATGATATGGAAATTGATAGCAGTGACGAAGAAGATGAAATTGAATCTGAAGTAGAAGAAGAAGCCAAAACTATTGTTAAGGACGCCGAAGAAGAAGAAGACAGAAACGTTGCTCAAGAAAAATCCAAGTCTGTTGATGGTCTTACCGACACCCTTTCTAAAACTGAGCTTTAAATGCAATAATTACCATAGAGGGATATCTATTAATAGTGATAATTAAGAATAATAATAGTAATAATAATAATAATAATAATAATAATATTTTCGATAATGATAACTTAAAATAGTATTGACTTGGTTCTAAAAACCTGAATATTAAACTACAAATTACTACAGTGCGCGATAGGCTTACTTTTTCTTCAAACTCTGCAATTTCCGTTTGATTTTTTCCTTTTTCCCAATTTTTTCGGAGTTGACTATCTGAGGTCCAACATAATTCTCAATAATAATTTCCTTAGTCAACCATACTTTTTCCAACCACTTTTCCAAGTTAATACGCTCCAAATTTATTGCTGCCAAATAATGCCTATCGACATGTATATCGATGTACCAAACTGTTTTTGAGAGTGAGCCAAATATAAAATCCAAGATACTAGGCGACATTATAAACTTTTTTTCTCCTGTCGATTCATCCATTTTGTAATAAAGAAGAGTGATGTCGTAGATGAGCTTAAAACCATTCGTGCCTAAAACGGTAGTTGCTTGAACAAATGGAGGGAATCTAGGATATAAAACATGTTTCAATTCAGGAAGCCCATTTTCAATACAGAAATCCTTGTGCTATATATATAAAAACATTAGAATAGATAAAATATACTTAAATAAATTTAAAAAAAACTCACCTCTTCTAACTTCATTTTAGAAATGATGTTTACTTCAGGAAAAAGTATTAGCCCTGTAAAAAAAAGAGAACAATAAATTAGTTCAATGATAAAAAAAGACTAATCAAAGCCTGTTAAAAAAATATACAAAATGGCTTTTTGCAATTGACAGCATTTGCAAATACTTTGTAGATTTCGTTTTCAGCCAAACACCAATTCTGAGACAATTGGAGTGATTTAAAACCCGCTCTCCAATCAGGAAGACGAAACATTTGTTTCCACGAAAAAAAACTATATCTTCCATGCATTCCCTGGCGCTCAGCAATATAGCCAAGTACCAAATAGTCAGCATATGATCGATGGTTGCCTGAAGAAATATGATGTTAGTAGTAGAAGAACAAAAGTCCAGAATGAATAAGTTACGTACTTATAACTATTGCACTTGAAGAGGAATCCAAATTGTCTCCAGTGATGTCAAGTTTCACAGTTCCGGCACTCTATACAAAGCGGTGTTAGTAAAAAAATTTAGAATATCAACTTTTATTAATTTAGTGTACAATCATAAGACCAAAAATGTTGTAAAAAACTCTTGCAAAGATTAGTTCATAGACTTCTGAAACGACATTTGGAGCAATGCGGTACACAGAGGATCGAACCCAGTAGTAGAGCCCAAGAACAACAAGACCTAGAGAAAAAATGAAAAACGAATGAAAGTTCATGTTGTTCAAAATAAACAACAAGGTTATGTCCATGGTAGCAAGTGAAGACATTGAAATCATGGTGATAAGATGGTGGCTGCCGATAAGATTTGTTTGACAATAGTGAAAAATGCAGAAGGAAAAAAGAGTGGTAGGTAAAAATAAAATAAAAACAATGATTTTGTAGAATTTATAACTTACTACTTTTCACTATGCACTTTGTCAGCAACAGCACTATTGATTCATGACGCTTTTGTTACTATGGTAAGTACCGAGATATTTGAACCATCACTTTCTCATTGTATACTAACAGCTAGCTCAGGAAAAGCTAAGATATCATGGATCAGGATTTGATCCATCAGACTTTCAGAAGTACACACTTATCAATCCCATAGGCGAGGGTTCAATGTGCACAATTTATAAAGCAGAAAATGTATTTCTGCCATCAGACTCGCCATTCAGATGCATTGCAATAAAACGATTCACAAAGGAAACAGCCCAGTATGGAGATAAAGAGGCTGCAACAATGGAGAATATTCAAAGGCGGTTACTACGCGTCGCTGATGATGATTTACTCGATGTGAAAACAGATCAAAACACAATCAACGCGTTAGACGAACTTCATTTTGTGAAATTCTACGCAGGATTCCCAATAGGCCCGGAATATATTATTATTTATGAGCTGCTCGACTGGACTCGACCACTCACCCTGACTCCTTCAGTAGCGTACTACACCCACTCGCTTGGTACTGCGAAATCGTTCAACCCATATTTAGTACTAGCAAAAATATCAATACAACTTCTTTCATCTCTAGAAGAGATTAATAACGCTGGCTATTGCCACTGCGATGTGAAACCTGAAAACATTTTATATGTAGATAGACATTTCAGCAACAAGATTAAGCTGATCGATTTTGGCAACGCCATACAGATGTCTGACCTGACATTGTACTTTGACGAGTTTCAAATACAGTCTCAAGGATACCGAGCTCCAGAAGTACTACTTGGCGATCCGACTACAAACGAAAAACTAGACGTCTGGAGTGTAGGTGTAATTCTACTTGAACTACTAGTCAACCATATTTTCAAATCATTTCAAAACAGATGGGCCCTTATTGAAACCGACAGTCGAGCACAAAACGTTATGGCAATAACAGATGCAATAGGTTCACTAGATGTATACTCGAAGCGAAATGCAAAGTACTGGGAGGATGACTATTTACTTGAAAAGCTTCAAGACTATGGGCTTGTGTCAGAGCCTGGAGCCATGATAAGATCGTTGGCCACAGTAGCCAAAACAGAACAAGAGCTCAGCGCAATAGATTTTATTCTGTGTATGATACAGGTAGACAACTCCAAACGATGGCCTGTCCAAAAGGTTCTTAGACACCCATTTCTTATCAAAACTTTACAGAACCGCTGGTCTAGGCCTGAGTATTGCAATCATCCTGTCCCCTCAAAATCATTTATATCCGATTATTTGGGTTAGGGCACGGCTGACTTTTTCTCTAAATAATCATTTTCTAAAATTTTTTTTATGGCTGAATAATTTTTTTTCGAACTATTTTTGTTCACACTCAACATTAAGAACTTTCAACTAATCATTCATAATATCGTTATAATTAGTGAAAGCGAAAAAAATAAATAAAAAAATGTCAGTATATATATTTGTTTATTTATTTATTTGAATCTAGTACTAATACTAATGTATTATATATAGGTCATCTCGTGTTATTGTCAAAAATTTACCTTTAAATGCTGACGAAGCAAAGATCAAAAAGCATTTTGGTGCTCGCCAACCAGTCACTGACATCAAGTTAATGAGATCGAGAGATGGAAAATCAAGGCGATTTTGTTTTCTTGGATTTAAGTCTGAGGAAAATGCTATGGACATTGTCAAATATTTCAACGAGACTTTTATTGATACAACCAAAATTTCAGTTGAACTAGCAAAAACTTTCAGCGACAATTCATTGGTATCGTCTAAAGAAAAAAAGAGAAAAGCAAGAGAAGCGGAAGAATACCGAGAGCTAAAACGTAAGAAATTAGAGGAAGAAACGCGAAACAAGAAGAGGAATAAAAAACAAGGCCTACCCTTCTTGGATGAGGAAAATGCTGATCCAACCTTGAAAGAATTCATGGCAGTCTACGGGAATCAAAAAAAATCTTCTCAGACATGGAAGAACGACGATATAACGATGGACATTAACAAAGTTGCAGAACTCAACGAAAAACAGCAACAAGAACTTGTTCAAGCTGCTGAAAAGGAAAGTGATGACGAATATGAAGATCTCAGCAAGCCTTTAGCAAGTAAACCAACTACTCAAAACGATGATGAAGAACTAGAAGAGCCAGCCATGTCACTCAGTCAATGGGAAAGTAAGAATGGAAATGATGAAGAAAAGCCAGTAGGAGAAAACGGAGAAGACGTACCACAAAACGACACAGAAATGTCTGATCTCGACTGGTTGAAAAGGCATCAAAAACGAATTCCAGAAGAAAATAGGGAACCTATACAGAAAACTAAAGAAGAATCAAAAGCCCAGCCAGAGGAACAAAAGGAGCCAGAGGTAACAGAAGAAGAGCAGGCAATTGCCCAAATTCGTAAGAGCAAACGACTGTTTCTTCGAAATCTTTTATACACATCTACTGAAGAGGACTTTCAAAAACTGTTTTCGCCATATGGGAAATTGGAAGAAGTCCACATTGCCACAGACACTCGAACAGGTAACTCAAAAGGGTTTGCATACATTCAGTTTGTTGATGCTGAAGATGCCATCAAGGCTTACCAGGAACTGGACAAGCAGATCTTTCAAGGACGTTTACTACACATTTTACCAGCAAAACCCAAGCGGGAACATACATTGGATGAATACGACTTGAAGAACCTACCTTTAAAGAAGCAAAATGAAATTAAGCGAAAACTAGCAGCAGCCAAGCAACAGTTTGCATGGAACACTTTATACCTTAACAGCGATGCTGTGATGTCATCTGTCGCTAAAAGACTTGGTGTAAAGAAATCCGACTTGCTTAGTCCAGACAGCTCTGATTCTGCAGTAACTCAGGCTCTTGCTGAAGCCAGTGTAATCAACAATGTGCGAAAATACTTTGAATCAAAGGGTGTTGATTTGTTGGCTTTCAACAAAAAAGAAAGAAGCGATAAAATCATACTTGTAAAGAATTTTCCATTTGAAACTTCTGTGGAAGAAATTGCCAAGTTGTTCAGTGAATATGGTGATTTAAAAAAGGTTTTAATGCCTCCAGATGGTGGTATTGCTATGGTTGTTTTCAAGAACCCTGGTCAAGCCAAGACTGCCTTTTCACGATTAGCATACAAACGATTCAAAAATACCATTTTATACTTGGAAAAGGGACCAGCAGGCCTCTTTGAAAATGACGATGAAGAAGAAGAGAAAACCGATGAGAGTGCAGAAGGCGCTAAGGCTGACAAACCTGTTAAAGAAATCAAACCATCGGCAGCTGAGCTGCTCGATATTGCTAAAGATGTCAAGGAAGACGAAGAAGAGGAAGATGAAGTTGTTCCCAGCACCTCTGTATTTGTCAAGAACCTCAACTTTGAGACAACTACTAAACAGCTTACTGATGCATTCAAAAACTTGGATGGCTTCCTTGTTGCTCAAGTCAAGATGAAACCCAACCCCAAAAAGCAAGGCAGCTATCTCAGCATGGGTTTTGGATTTGTCGAATTCAAGACCAAAGAACAAGCCAAGGTTGCTATCAAAGCCATGGATGGTACAATTCTTGACGGCCACAAACTTCAACTCAAGATTTCTACTCGGGGTCAAGATACCAATGCGTCAGAATCCAAGACCTCTTCTTCTATCACAAAGGGCAAGAAGAACAGCAAACTGCTTATCAAGAACTTGCCGTTCGAAGCTACAAAGGATGGTGTCTACAAAATTTTCAGTGCGCCTGGTGGCTTACGCTCAGTCCGTATTCCTAGAAAGTTTGACAAGACTCCTCGTGGTTTTGCTTTTGCAGAATACACAACAGTCAAGGACGCAGAAAATGCCCTCAACACTTTACAGGGAACACATTACTACGGCAGACATTTGGTGTTGCAGTATGCAAAGGCAGATGCTGAAAACGCTGAAGAAGAAATTGAAAGAAATACTGAAAAGATGCGTAAGCAGCTTACCAACGTTGAAATCGCTGAGCTCAGAGCTACCGGAAAAAAGACAATTGATTTGGACGGTGGCAATGATGAAGATTTTGATTAAAAAATAGTTTTTTTTGTGTGTGGGTATATATAGTATTTATTCTCTTTTTGTTATTTTTATTTGTATAATTATAATGATCTATTTTAATGAAAAAAGCATTTATTTAATTTAGATTATTTTGTTTCTTTATAATGTGATAGATAATATATAATTACAAAAATTCTATTTGTTTTGTTTTAGAAATATTTATTTTTATTTTTCTTCCGTTGAATTAGAAGTTTGCTGTTGATTAGAAGTATCTTGTGTTTCCTCTTTCCTTCTCTTAGGATCGTTATCAGCGTTACCTTCAGAGCTTTCGTTAGGCCGTTTGACTCCTCCAGATGCTGGTACTGGAGCCGAGTTTTCTGAAGAAGATGAAGAAGATTCGGTTGCTCCATTTTTAGCGGCGGCGACAAATTGGAATGTGGGTTGAGCACCTGTATTGGCGTTGGTAGGAGTAAAAGCGTTGGATCCTGACGCGGCAGCAGCTGCTACACTTGCGAACGGGTTTGATACAGGTGTGCTGGTATTATTAGTTGTAGCATTAGCCGAGCTGTTGTCAGTTGAAGAGGCATTGTTTGAATTGTTGTTAGCATGTCCGAAAACGGTGGATTGGGCTGAGTTTCCACGAGTAGTAAAACGGCCCCCACGATTCAGATGGCCTGCTCTTGTTGGAAGTCTTGAGGTAATTCCACCCCGTACAGGAATGTTTGATTGATGATTGTTAAAGCCAAAGGAAGACCCTCCACCACTCAATGTCAAAACATCAGATTTGTTGCTGTTGTTGTTGGCAAAAGGCTGTTGTTGTTGCTGCGAAGTTCCAGCATTTTTGGCAGAATCGCCATTTATTTGACTCTGTAGAGATTCTAATTCAGCTTTTAGTCTTTGTTTTTCGGCTTCTGCCTTGTCAGCTCTTGATTGAATTAATCTCAATCTCATCTCGGATTCGCGCAATGCCATTTCCCTTGCCTTTTTCTTTTCTTCTGCAGAGCTGGCTGTCAATTGTTTTATCTTTTCTTCGTATTCCTGCTCAATTTTTTTAATTGCTTCAGATGAATCTTTATTGTTTCCAGCGGCGTTACCTTGAGTCGGTTTGGATGACTTCAATTCCTTCTCATACTCTTCTTTTAACTTCTTTTCCTTCTTCTCATACTCTTGCTTCAACTGTTGTCTCAGCAGAGCCTCCTGGCTTTTAACAATCTCACGAACCTTCTTTTGGGCATCTTCTCGGAGTTCCTTAATCTTTTGCTGATATTCTGCTTCTGCCTTGGCCCGTGTTTCCTGCTCAACCTTTTGCTGCTGAAGCTTCAATTCAGAAGATAGTTTTGCTTGAACTTCTTCTTTTTGCTTGAGTTCTTCTTTTAGTTTTGTTAATTGCTCTTGCAAGCTAGAAATTTCAGAGCTATTAGTAGCAGCACCATCACTAGCTGATGATGTTTTATTTTTTTGTTGTTCAGTGAGCTTCATATTGGCGTCTTGAAGATCAATAATTTGGTCACTAAGTTTGTTCACTTCCTCTTCTAATTTGATGATTCGTTGACTCTTGCTGGCTTCTTCCTCAGTTGTTTCTTTAATGTCCTCGTTCTCCTTCAGTGAATTCATTTCCTGTTCCATCTTCTTAATGGATTCCAATGCCGTGGCTAGCTCTTGCTTTGTCTTTGTTAGTTCTTCACTCATTTCATTATTTGGAGGTGTAGATACAGCCGAAGCAGCAGCTTGAAGGGTTTCGATCTGTGATTTTAGTTGTGAGATTGTTTCATTTGCGTTTTGGTTGGACTGTGTCTTGGAAGATTGAAGTTCACTTCTTGCAGATAATAGTTGTTGTTTGGTAGTTTCCAGCTCAGAAACTGTAGCAGAATGTGTAGCCTTGAGTTTAGTGAGTTCATTATTCAATGCTTCAATTTGCTCTCTGCTTGTAGTTTTATTTTTCTTAAGCTTTTCCATGAATTCAGTTCTAAGTTTTGTGAATCTATTGTTCAAGGCCTTGAAGTCGTCAGCTGTCTTGCTGGAATTGGCGGTTTGTTCTTCCAAAGACTTCTTGGTCTTTTCCAATTCAGCCTTCAGGTCTTCAACCTCCTTGTTTGATTGTGCTTTGACAGTATTTTGAGTAGACTTTAGTGATTCAATCTGTTGATTAAGCGCTTCGATTTGCTTCTTGTATGCCTCATTTGAATTTTTTAGGTCAGCAAATTCCTTAGGATCAATACGTTCATATTTATGGAGAATGTTTTGAGTTCTTGTTTTCCAATCATTTGCTTCTTGTTGAATCAATTTGATTTGATCATTCTTGGCTGCAATTTCAGCTTGAAGTTCTCGTAGCTTAGTTTCAAGAGGCTCAAGAGTAGAGCGAAGAGTAGCGTTTTGTGCTTCAAGATCAGCAGTCTTCTTGGAGTAGAAATCGCTTTGCTGACGAAGAGTGTTGTTACTTTCCCTGAGAATTTGAAGATCATTGAGTTTTTCTTGCAACTGTTGTTTTTCCAAAGAAGTACTATTATCAAGTTGGCTCTGTCTGAGCTTTTCCAGCTCAATCTTGGTTTCGTCAAGCTTGGCTGTCGTGTGTTCAAGATTTTGTCTCAATCGTTTCAGTTCTTGTTCATTCATATCATACTTGATGTCGGAAATTTCCTTTTCTCTCTTGAGGTGGCTAATAAGCTCACGAAGTTGAGAATCTGAAGATGTAGTTGCTTCCTGGTAAGTGGGTGGACTTGAAGCTTTGCTGGAATTTTCCAGTTGGTCAAGGAGAAGTTTGTTTTGAGAAGACAAATCATCGATGCGAGACTTGAGTTGCTCAATTTCTTCTTCATAAGCATATTTCTGAGATTGCCAACTTGTTTCGGAAGAAGATAGTTGTTCTGCCGCATTTTCAGCAGCAGCCTTGAGATTGTTTACTTCACTCTTCATCTTTTCGTATTCAGCCTTAAGAGACTTCAAGGAACTAGCAGCTTCAGCATGCTTAACAAGCTCCTTTTCATAATCTTGTTTGATATCTTCAGATATCTTAATTTGTTGATCCAACTCGTCTTTGACTTTTTTGATTTCAGAGTCAAACGATTCTTCGCTCTTTTTCATAACATCAACCAGTCCTTGTAAGCGCGCTATTTCGTTATTCAAAGAATTAATTTGGGCTTCGTGATCCTTGGTTGCCTTTTCTGCAGCAAGTCTCATCGACTCTATTGTCTTTTCATTTTGCTCGACTTGTTTCTTCAAAGCCAAGATAGTATTCTATAAATCGTCAGAGTTAGTGATTAGTAGTGCGTAATAAGGAAAAAAAATGCATACCTCTTTATCAGATAATTCCTTATCTGTTGATGCCTTGTATTGATCGTGAGAGGCATTCATTTGCTCTAGAGCTGTTTCGGCAGCTTCTGCAACACTCTTCAAACTTTCAGCATTTTTCTTTGCATCAGATAGTTCGGCCTTGGAAGCTTCTAAAGCAGTCTTGAGAGTCGATATTTCTTGTTCCAAAGCAAAAATGCGAGCTCCAGCTTCAGATTGATTTGCAGTAGATTCAAGAGACTTGATCTTTTCGTTTGCACTATCCAAATCGGCTTGGAGTTTATTGTTGGTGTGCACCAATTTCTGATATTCAGTTTTAGTTGCAAGTAATGTTTGACGACTGGTGGACAATTCAGAAGAAAGCTTAGAAATGCGGTCTTGGTATTCTTTAGAATCAATATCTTTACGATCAGAAATAGTTTTGATTTCTTCAATCTTAATATCAAGCTTCTTTCGAAGGGAAGAAGTCTCTTCTTCCAAGCTTGAAATTTGGCTGTTCAATCTTTGAACTGTTTCTGAATGAGAAGCTGATCTTTCAGCCTGAGAAGATTGTGCATTGGCAAGAAGTCCACTAAGGCGGCCTTTTTCTTCAATCAAAGAGGCATTCTCTTTAGTGAGACGTTCCTCAATAGATTTCCAAATAGACTTTTCAGCCTTGAGATTAGCAAGCTCATTTTTGAGGGTCACCACAGATGAATTAGATGACTGAAGTTCTTCAGACATCTTTTGAAGTGCAGATTCTTGCTGAGATAAGCTTTCTTGCAAAGATTTTGCCCTAACTTTGAAATCTTCATTTTCCGATCTAAGCATGTCGATCGTACCATTCAAGCGCTTCTGGCGTTCATCAGATAATTGAACTTGAGATTGGGCCTTTGATAATTGAATTTGTATATTGGCTCGCTCGTTGGTAAGTGTTACGACTTTTTGGTCAAGAGACTTTATAGTTTCCTCAGACTCCACACGATAACTCTTGAGTTCGGATTCCAACTCTTTGACGCGGCTTGTAAGTGAGTCATTTTGCTTAATTAGCTGTTGAGTTTGGGTGATTGAAACAGCTTCTACAGAAGTTTCAGCATCAGGATGAGCCATGCCATTTTCTGACTTGTTAGAGAGCATACGTCTAAACATGTCACGCTCGCGTTGGATTGCTCCAAGTTTGATATTGAGAGATGAAATTTCAGACTGCAAAGATTTTATAGCTTCCTTTGCTTCGCTAACTGCCGCAGACTCTACGTCATTGAGTTTCTTTTGAGTTTCCTTTTCTTCTTGTTCCATCTTTTCACCTAGTTGCCTAGTAATCTTAAGAAGATGGCTATTTTGCTTTTGAAGCTCGATGGTATTCTTAAACAAAACTAGTCGTTCAGTGATCAGTTTATCTGTGTCAGTATCCTTGGGAGAACCGTCACCACGAAGAAGTTTTTGTAGAGTTTCGTATTCCTCTGCTGATAATGGTTTGGAAGAGTCTGAAATCATTTGATTCTGTATCAAAAGATGCTGAACCTGTCGAGAAAGGTCTTGTACATGCTTGTTCAAAAGACTTATTTCATGTTTATCGTCGTTCAACTTGATTTCGGCAGTTTTAACTTGTGAACTAAGCTTTTCGTTTTCTTTCATTGATGATTCAAGTTGAATGGAAAGCTCTGTAAGGTCGTTTTCAAGGCGCTTTCTTTCTTCTATTTCAGCAATAAAAGTTGGAGCACCATTTTCAACTTCACGCACAACTGCGTTAAGTTGTTCGCGAAGATTCTTGTTTTTGAAACGTTCACGCTCATATCTGACTTTCATCTTGTGGAAATCAGAGTAAAGCTGAACAAGAGAGCCACCATTATTTTGAATTTCAGATATAATCTTTGCTGAAGGAGAGAAAACACCAGATCCGGGTGTGTTTTGGGCAGGGGTGCTCTTGTTTAGAGGAGTCTTAGGTAGGCCTCCAAGAGATATGTTGCTAGAAGTTATATCACCTTGAACAAATGTAGTCTCTAGTTGTCCTTCTAATAATGCAATTTGGCTAGCTAACTTGTCAGCACGAGATTTTTCTTTTTGAGCTTCATTCTTCCATTTCTGGGATTCCAAAACTTCGGCTTTACGTTGATTCTCTAAAAGGGTTTCAAGATCATTGATTCGTTTTTTTGCATCATTCGCTGACTTTTCCCACAACTCTGTCAGTCGCTTTTGCGACGACATTTCTGCTAGAAAAGTTTCCTCATTAACCTTTTGTGTATCTTGTAACTCCTTAACTTTAATGAGAGTGTCGTCGAGTTGTTTAGCTGTTTCTTCGTATCGTGTTTTAAGTGCGTCATTGGACTTTGTTAAAATCTGGTATGAAGATTGAAGATTTGATAAATCTGATTGCAATGAAGAAATTAAAGATAGCTTTTCCTGACGAAACTTTCCGATTTCCTCTGTTTTTTTAGACAATTCGTTCTCTAGCCATTTTTCGTTTTTCTTGAGTAACTCTATTTCCTGTGAAAGATTCTGTTCCTTCATTTTAGTAGAGATTTGAGTTGATCGATAATGCTCGACTTGAGTTTCTAATTGAATCAATGTTTTGCGTGTCTCGGTATTTACTTTTCTAAGCTTTTCTTTTTCGGCTTGTAACTCTTTGATATCATTTGTTTTTTTGTTAATCGTATCAAGCAAAGACAGTTTTTCTTTTGTGATCTTATCAATCTTGGACTGAAGTTCCGTGATTTCTGAAGACGTATTTGTTGAAGAAAATTTCATTTCATTCAATTGCTGCTCTAAAGAGGTTTTCGTTGCCTGTGTTTCAGATAGTTTAGCCCGCAATTGCTGTGTTTCTGAAAGAGCATTATCTAATTGTTGACGAATCGCTTTAAGTTTATTTTGATTACTGGAAACATTTTGTTCGTAAGAAACTTCGTCTAGTAACTTTTGACTTTTAAGAGATTCAAAGTTTGCTGCTTGTACGGCAATAGATTGTAGCAGTTGCTGAGGGATATTAGTCAAAAGAGACGAATCTACGGAGAGAAAGTTGGAGACTGTCGCAATCTCGTTCAGAGGTTTTATTGAAGGAAATTCTATAGGTTTATCTGATAATGGTGCACTAGAAGCATTCTCATTATTCTAAAAACAATAAACAACAAGTTTAAATTAGTCTTGAGATTTTATTTCACCATTAACTTGATTTTTTTTTTTTTATTTTTTTTTTTTTTTTTTT
>CBXB010000009.1:414750-429350 GCA_000817185.1 Magnusiomyces clavatus CNRMA 12.647
TTTTTTTTTTTTTTTTTTTTTTTTTTTTCATTTCACCCAAATACATAAGACATAAACCTTGACACTTGAAACATAAGTTTGTGGGGTAGTACTTTTTTTTTCCTGTTTTCCCTTTGCTAAAGCGAAAGTGCGAAGATCGGGTTAGAAGCCAAGCAAATCATACTACTGGCTTCATGGGCAAATAAAGCTGCCAAGTCGGAAAACCATTATTAATCCGTTATTAAGACTAAACAATTTAAAATTTTCAATCAAGACATTGAATAGTAAAAAAATCAAAAAAATGTCAATACTTTTCTAATAAAATAAAACATATAAAGATTTCTACTTTATTTTATTAGAAAAAGACCTTAAAGTACCTGGTGGTACATTGTTATTATTTTTCATGCGGGTGTATGTGTGTGTGTGGGGGGTTACCAAGTCGTGGTACCTTATCAGTACACAAAGAGAGTTACAAATCGGATTTACAGAATTTCAATATTTAGAACTTTGAAACAACACCACCAACAGCAGCACCTTGCAAGAAGTAGAAATAATCATAATGAGCATACACGGCTGAGTGTGAATATGCTCATATATAAAATTTATTTTGAATTCATATCGTATTGGGGTGTATAAACTTTTACAATAACTAGAAAGAAAAATATATATAAGCAAGTTCAATAATTCTAATACATACTAGCAGATTAAAGGCTATTTGAATGGGATTTTGATATTTAATATTATAATAAAATGGATCTTAAAATACCAATATAAAAAAAGGCACGAATGACCATATTATTAATTTTTTTCAAAGAATAAAAATAGAAAATGAAAAGGTGCTTGTAGTCTAGGACGGGATTTGAATAGACATTCAATAGGTAACAAAACACTAGAAAAGCTTAAGTAAAAAAAATTGAAAAATAGAAATTAAGGCCTAGCTAGAATTAAAAAAATATATAAATAAATATCAAAAAAACAAGTTCCAAAGCATTTTTTTTCTTTTTTTAGATTGTTGCACCGGTGCATCGGTGCTCTGGTGTTCGGCGGTGGTGAACTCCTATTAGTCCAATTTTCCACCCCCTCTCCTTTTATCTGTATCTCTCTCTCTCTTTCCACCGTAAAAGACCAATGATTACCCCAAACCATCAACCATTTTTCTTTATTTTATTTTACCTTTTGCCCCTCTCTCTTTTTCTCCATTTATATCGGTACTTAAAATTAAGTATATACGTTACCCCAGACTTTCAAAAACTATATAAATGAGTTTAAATCTAACCTTTTTCAATACTTTTTTTTTTTTTTTTTTCTCTCTTTTCATACTTATTTTATACTTGTTATATATTTTTTATATTCTATTTTATCTGTTATATATTTAACAACCATTTCAATATATAACTAAACAAAACAAAATAATTTCCACTTACCGAAAAACTTCCATCGGAACAAAGACTTATATTAACTCTCAATAATTATACCCACATACCTCCCCAACAATACACATATCCTACTCCCTCTTTTTATTTTTTAATTGCATATAATGGAAGATAAGGAACTTAAAAATGACGGTATTGTCACATTAGAAAAGTCGACTTCACCCTCATCCAATTCAATTGACAAAAAACCAGAAGTGTTTGAATACGAAGATGTCAAAGATACACCCGATTATCGTAAACTCGACAAAGCGGCTCGTATTGTCGACCACGCCGAAATAAACCTCGATGAAGTTGACCCCAAAGTCATTGACGCCCTTTTCTGGAAAATCGACAAGGTCATTATGCCCTTTATTTTCGTCTCGTACATTTTCTTTTACATTGACAAAACGACGCTCTCCTACGCGGCTATTTTTGGTATTATTCAGGACCTCAAACTCGATGGCGACAAGTACAGTTGGCTGTCGTCCTTGTTTTACTTTGGTTTCCTGTTTTGGTCAATCCCCACAAACTATCTCATGCTCAAATTCCCTGTGGGAAAGTATCTTGGAATTAACATCTTTCTCTGGGGAGTCTTGCTCATGGCCCAAGCTGGATGTAACAGTTTTGCTAGTCTGGGGGTTTTACGAGTTTTAGGCGGTGCTGCTGAGTCTTGTGCTGATCCTGCTTTCATGTTGATTACTGGTATGTGGTATACTAGACGTAAACAGCCTGTAAGAATCGGAATCTGGTTTTCTGCTACTGGTGTCGGTATTGCTTGTGGTGGTATCCTGGGCTATGGTATTGGCAGCATCAAGGGCGCTCTGGTTTCTTGGAAATATGAATTCTTGGTCATTGGTGCTTTGTGCTCTGCTTGGGGTATCATCATCTTTGTGTTTTTGCCAGACAGTCCTGTTACTGCCAAGTTCCTCAACGAAGAAGAACGAGTTTTGTTGCTGACCATCCTCAAGTCGAATCAAACTGGTATTGAAAACAAGACTCTAAAGTGGGACCAAGTCAAGGAGTGTTTGTTGGATCCCAAGGTTTGGATGCTGTTTATCATCTCAATGATGGCCAACGTTCCAAATGCCGGTTTTTCCAACTTTTCTACAATTATTATCCGTGGTCTCGGATTCTCTACTATTGTTACTACTCTCTTGCAAATGCCTTATGGTGCAATGATTGCCATTTCTATTTTGGTGTGTGTATTTTTCAATGACAGAATCGGCAAGGATCGAAACTGGCGTACTAGAATGCTGGCTGCTTTTGTGCTGCCCAATATTGCTGGTACATTTGGTTTATATTTCCTTCCTGCTGAAAAGAAGATTGCCCGTTTGATGTGTTTCTATCTCACTGGCCCAGGCTACGCTTCCTTTGTCATTGGGCTGTCTCTCTTTAGTGGTAACATTGCTGGTCATACCAAACGTGTGTTGGCTAATACAATTCTCTTTGTAGGGTACTGTCTCGGTAACTTGGTTGGCCCCTTCTTTTACAAGTCTGACCAAGCTCCTAGATATCCATTAGGTATTGGCTCCATGCTGTTTGGTACAATGGTTTCTGCATCTGTTGGTCTTATACTAGGTGTCTATCTCAGATTCCTTAACAAGAAGAGAGATAAAGAACAAGGTCCTGAAGCCGCTCAAGATTTGTCTAATGCTTATCTTGATATGACTGATAAACAAAATAAGAATTTTAGATATATTTATTAAATGTCCAAACTTTTGATGAGCCTGTTTTGTTTTGTTTTAGTTTATTATATATATTACTATAGTTGAATGATTTTTTATATTGAAAGCAAATATACATAATTTGGAAATATGTTTTGCCAGTTAGGACCAATGGGGATAGTAGTACGGCTGAATCTTTTTTTTTTTTTTTTCAGTTATTCGGATTTTTATGACTTGGCACTTTTGACATAGTATAAAATAAAAATAATAACGGTGAAATATTTTGGTATACCAACCATATTAAATTGAATATTTCAGAGAAAAATATATGATGGTTTAGGTTGATTAATTATAAACCAAAGTTATGAAATCTGTACATCAAGGAAGGTAAATTACAATCATGGCCTTTTTTTGGGAAGATCTACGGCGAAATCGGAGAAAAGATACTAGAATGTACAGATTTTATAAAGTTTATCAGCTGCTGCATTCATCCGGTATCAATCGCTATCAAGAAAAAAAAGAATAGAGAAGAAGAATAAAAAATAAAAAAAACTCTTCAAAAGGTCGATAACGGTAAAAAAAAGCCCTGAAGTTCGGTTGTCGAAGGACTTTTTGAAATTTTGTCTGGAGTATATATAAACAATAACAACAATGCATTAATAGAGATTTTTTTCTTCTTCTTTTTCAATGCTTAATATCACCAAAAACCATTCAAAATATTATTCATATCATTATACCTTTCTTATAAATAATTATTAAAATATTTAATAAAAATCAAAATAATTAGATAAAATTATACACAAGAAAAAAAATTTTAAAACAATGGATGGAGAGTGAAAAAAAAAACGGCCAGAGGTTACCCATCACTATTAAAACATATATACAAGACTTAATTAAAGCTAGTTAAAGTATCAAGAAAAAAAGAAAAAAAAAAAAAGAAAATTTGTTTCTATTCAAATCTCCTACGTATATATTATCACTATAAATGAAATTCAAAATCCTCTTTTTTTTTATTTTTTTTTCTCTTTCTTTTCTTTCAATTTTTTTCTTCTTTTTTAAACATTTGATACCAATAACAAACTAATAAAAAAATGACTGTAAGCAAATCTACTATCCAAAAAAGACCAAAAGTTCTTCTTATTGGAGACATCAATACCCACACCCTCGATTTTGCAAAGTTTGCTGAAGAATGCGACTTTGCTTTCTACGAGATGTCCACTCGGGAGGACTTTGAACACGCAATCGCTACTGTGTACACTGACATTGACGCAATCTGGTGCATGTACCACGGCTTTGGCCCAATTGGCGGGCTCCCTGCCTCGCTCGTCGAAAAGCTCCCCAGCACACTTAAGCTGCTCGTCCTCAGCGCAGTGGGCTACGATATCTACGACGTCAAGGCTCTCGCGAAGCGCGGCGTCATAGTCTGCAATTCTCCTGGTCTCGCTGCTGCCCCCGTCGCAGACCACGTCCTCTACCTCACACTTGCTCTGTTCCGCTTCTCGCCTGTTTTTGAGCACGTTCTTCGTAGAGTCAAGAACTCAAACGATTGCAGAACAGCGCTCGACACTGGACTCAAGTGGGACCTTGAACTCGGACGTCCTAAGCAGTACTACGGACCAGTTAAATCAAAACTGTCTGAACCAGCAGCAAGCGAGGATACTGATGACGAGGCGAAAAAGGAATATGTCAGCTGTGCTAGTGCGCCGCAGAAGGCTGAAAACGAAGAGCTTGCGTCAACAGCCGAATCGGGCCGCGTTGTATACAGTTTTGGTGACAGGATTGGCGATCGCTGGGTCCGTCAGCCACGCACACACTCAGTAGGGATTGCCGGGTTTGGTGCCATTGGTAAGGAAATTGGCGCGCGGCTGGCAAGCATCGGAATGAAAGTACACTACACGAAACGCACTCCACTGTCGGAAGAGGAGGAGGCTGCGCTCGGATACCCGGCTCGCTACCACCAGTCGCTCATCCAGATGTTGCCCTTTTCGGATGTGCTTGTGCTGGCTCTGCCACTCAATGAGGACACTAAGCACATTATGAACGACAAGACTTTTGCGTTGCTGCCGCCAGATGCTCGCATTATCAATATCGGAAGAGGCGGGCTTATTGATACTCAGGCGCTTTTGCGTGCACTCAAGAGTGGAAAGCTTTGGGGAGCCGCCCTCGACGTTTTTGAGCATGAGCCTATTGTTGAGCCTGAGCTTTGTAGCCGCTGGGACGTCATTTTGACTCCACACATCGCCTCGTCTACTTATGAAAACGTATTGGCTGCTGAAAAAATTTGCATGAAAAATATTCATGAATTGTTTTATGGAGACCCTTCTAAGATGACTATTGTCAATAAACAATATTTGGATGAGTACAAACAAACAAATCAACAAGAAGAATCATAAGTATGATCAATTTACACATATACATATATTTTGGTAATGACATTTTGGATTAATTTAATATGATGAAAAAAAAAAGAGTGAATCTATTTTTGTATGCCTTGTGTAATTGTTATGAACATGTAATTTTTTTAATAATATATTTTTATTTCTATTTAAATTATATATTAATGTCTATGGATTGGAGGGGGAGGAGGAGGAGGTGGTGGTGGTGAAGTAATGTTGTGTGAATGTAATTGTAGATCATGAGAATAGAGCCTTGGAACTGGCGGTTTAGGAGGATGCTTGGATGCTTGTCCATGATGCTGTAAAAGGTTATGCTTATTATGGTGACGACCATGCGATACTGCTCGTGGAGCAGGAGGAGCTGGCGGCGTCTTTATTCCATATCTATTCCTATTTTGTGGAGGTGGTGGAGGAGGAGGAGGAGGAGGTGTAGTTGGGACTTGTCTAGGAGAAGATATGGGCGAACTAGGAGGTTGAAGCTTTGGCAATGAGGGCAAAGACGACGACTGCAATTCTCTTTGAAATCTAGGTCGTGGAGGCTCTAAATCTGCTTCTAGTGGCTTGTTAAAAGATTTTGGAGAACTATCCATCACTGGAGCTACGTCTTGCTGATACTCAATTGGTAACGTAGGTAATGGAGGCTGGGTCTTATTTTTGTTAGATGCATATGTTCCAGCTAGTTCTATGGCACTTGTATTTCGAATCGACATGCCCAAATTGTTCAAAGAAGCCTTGGACTTTAAGAGTCGAGATGGCGGAGGGGCTGGTGCTCGTGCCTTTTTGTGTGCGCATGTCGATGATGATAAATTTCCAAACGATCGTAGTGCCTCTATAGATTTTGCATGGCTTATTCTGCGAGAAGGAGGAGGTTCCAAAGAACAATCCTCTGGAGGTGACTTGCAGTTTTGCTGTTTAGTAGGCAGCGAATTCGGAGATGAAATGCTAGGCTTTTCAGTGCCAAGTGACACTGTTGACAAAGACCTTGGCGAATTTTGTAGAGATGATGCGTTACTATGCTCAATTTTAAATGAAATATTGGATACAGGAGGTGGTGGGGGAGGTTTAGGTCTAGTTTTATTTTTTTTTGAACTAGAGTTATATGTTCGAGATGGTGGTGGAGGAGGCGGAGTTGACGAACACGATTTAGACAACGGGTGTGATTCTTGAATTGCTGAAAATGCTGGTTGTAAATACTCGTGACTATTATTTAATGATGGTTTATTTTCAAAAGAAAAGTGTTCACTGGATGAAGAAAACGTCGATATAGGCGATAAAGGAGATTCCTCAGGATCATGAATGCCGTCGTAAAAACATCTGCTGCTTCTACTACTGACAATACTAGGAATTGACATTTGCTCAGTATTTGAATCAGCTTGGCTGTTCAACTCATTCTCTTCTGCAATTGGAGCAATGTATTGAGCAGGTCCAATATAGTCACTCACTATTGATCCTATGCTGCTACCTGTGTTAGTTCTTGCAATTAAACGAGATTCATACGCTTCTTGACATTCCTCATCTTCCTCATCAATGTCAGATACCACACCAGCATCATCTTCATCATCTCTGTCGGTACTCCTAATAGAATCTTCCCTAGAAACAGTTCTAGAAATAATTTCAGATTCTGAGACTTGTTGATTTAATTGAGTTGAAACGTCAGGAGAACTTTGCAATCGCGACGAAATACGAAGAGATATCAAAGATTCATCGAATGTTCTGCTTTTCCTGGTCTGCTTGTTTTGAGCATCGAGCCAATCGACGAAAAGACAACGGTATGCTAATCTTTCTGTTGTCTCACTTATAGAAACACATGACTTTCCAGCATTGTCACTCATGCTTCTCAGCAAAGATACTAGCTCGTCACGCTTATACTTTTCCCTTCTAAGTTCTGTATGCATAAGTAAAGGGTGCAAAACGCGCAAGTACGTGTGAATCAAATTTTCGTCTTCTCCAGATAAATTGTATAGTTCACGAATAAATACATCAACAATAACCTTCAAGTCGTTAACATAAAGATACTCGTAAGTAGCAGGGGTTGTAAAAACAAGATACAGGAACTTGAGCGCCATTAGTTGGATAGTATTGTCAGGGCTTCTATTCAAAATTAGCACCATATTTTCCCCAAAGGTTCGATACTCGGATTTGTGTCGAACTAACGTGTTGAAAACTTTGTTTTCAAGCGTAAGTGGGGGGTAATCGACTTGGCCATGTTGGGCTCCATGCTCTAAATCTCTAACTGAAAGTGCTGACTTTATTCGTCTCATGTTCGTTGATGCCGTGAAGACGTTATCATTAGAAGTATCGCTGTCATTGTCATTTGAAGAGCGCCCGTATTCGCTTACAGGCGTGCTTGCTTCCCTAGGACAGTATTCAGAAGGTGTGATATTGCCATCTCTGCTATTTGATTGAGCCGAATAAGTGTCACAAGAAGCTATCATGTACTGCTCGTTAAAGGCAAGAATAACTTTAATAATATAGTATCCATATGGGTCGTAGTCATAATCTTCTTTGTTTTCAATCTTTTCAAAAAGATACTTGATAAAGTCTTGAGAAATAAATGAGAGCTCTAAAGAAGATAGCTTTTGTACTCGACATGTTTCAAACAATAATTCCAAAAACAATCTATGAAGTCGAAAAGTTATTTTTTCAGGTCTCCAAATCAGTTGTATTAAAGTTGAAATGGCACACTCTTCTTGCATCATTTCCAAGGTTCCTGAGTTGTGCTTTCCGTCTACTAATAGAAAAGCGCATAATGTAATTAAAAGTGGTATGTTTTTATGTTGCTCTTGTTGTAAAAACATCGATATCAGCTTGCGTCTTACAAATGCCTTGTGGTTTGTGAATAATGATGAATTAAGAAAAGTGTAGGTGCAGTTGATGAGCTCTTCATCTTGGTTAACATAGCTATCGACATTTTCAGAAGTATACTGAACGATGGCTTGAATAGCTGCTGCTACTCTGGAGGATGAATGACACTTAACAGAACACAAATCTTTTAATTTAGCCCAAAACTCATCTCTGGAATTAACACTTATTAGCGGCTCAGTCATTTAGATGCCGTTTGAATGATATGTGTATGTGAGTTTGAGTGCAATGATTGGAAGTTTCAAACAACTTTAAAAAATGCAAAAAACTATTTGTAATATGTTGAAAAAAAATAAGAGGGATATTAAGATCCTACTATCTAAGTCCGTTTGGATATAGAGGACAGGATGATATTATTAATGTTTATAAGCTTTTGGCAGTTGCTTAAAAAAAAAAAATAATAAAGAAGGCGGATGTATTTAGAATAAAAGCAGAATTATTGACGTGATTGATTTGGTTTATGATTGTGCTATATTTAGGTTGTGTTTTTTTTTTATTTTTTATCTGGTGATAGTATGCTGATAGTGCTATCTATACCAACCGCTTGAAAAAAACCGAAAATAAAGTTTTCTTTAAACAATCAAAGCGTGTATTATCTATGAAGTAAGAAGAATATAAATAAAGATTTGATCAAAACTTTAAATGAAAGACTGTAGAATCTGATTGATAAATAAACGAAAGGCTGCTTGCTGTTTCTATATGAAATGGCGCATGCTTTTTTTTTTTTTAATTAGTGGGCTAATGGTTATTATAGCCGTTACACGAGTAAATGAGCGACAATGTTTTGTTTGTTTTTGCAATAAAAGTCCTTAATAAAGATACTAGAAAATAGCTAAAGCAAAGCAAAAAAGTGAGAATGTAAAATTAACAGAGTAAACGAAAAATTACAATAAAACAGAACTGCTAAAAATGTTTATAGATTATTTGAAGTGTTGAGTGGATAAGATTTTTCCATTAGGACTTTTTTTAGATTCTCTTCAGTTGATAAGTTGTAATTACAGTTACACGTTGTGAGATTTCAAATGTAAATTTAAAATCTCATGTGACATACACTAAAGACTCTGATATACGCTGACGACTAAAATATACAACATATTAATTATCTGTATATCTAATGAGTATATCACTATTATTAATAGAAAACTAAAATAAACCATTTGTTACTTTAATTTATACATCTCAGTTCCTGTTTTTGCAATAATGGAGGATTCATTTTTAAATCAGGTATGTATCAACAAAAAATTTTTTACAATCGAATAGAAATTTCTAACCATTCAATCATACAGGCTTACTCATTATATTGTAAAGCCGACTTATGTGTTCAACGACATGAATATGGCAAGGCTGTGGAAATCTATACTCAAGCTGCCAAAAAATATGGAGAAGCTCTTGAAACTACCCAAAGCCCTCAAGTAAGTTGATTTCATGGAAGTTTGTATATCAGTTTAAGCTAACCCTTTGGTTGTAACTGCTTTTGGTAAACAATTTCTTAGGCAATAAGAACTATTCAATTACTCAAATCTCAAACGCAAGCCATGGCTGAATTTCTGAGTGATGAACGAAACCATGAGTTGTTTCCCCAGCCTCAACAACCTCCACCACAATCCGTTCCTAATAACACATCTTTCAATTCAATACCTCTATCTACATCTTCATATTATTCACCAGGTCCTCAGGACCTGTCGCCGAAACAACAATCATTCCCTGTGAGCTCAGATCATATAACCTCATCTTTAGCGTCTGCCCGGGGTAAAAAACCATCATCACACTCAGCATCACACAGCTCCAAAATCAGCACTATTACAGGTCGCCAGATAAGTACTATTTCAGAAGAAAGTACATCCTTAATTTCAAGGGAAGGAGTGAAAAAGCGGTCGTCTTTGACAAAAAACCCCTCATCTTTATCGTCACAAGCACAAAAAGTTACCCCAGAAAATGATCCATTTTATAAATTTTATTCCACTATAACAACAATAGTATCCAAAACATACAATCAAACAAGAGATGTAGCCAAAATCACAAGCAAATTTTCCAAAAATAAATCTGCCTCTCCGAATCGTCATAAAAACGAACACACACAAAACATCATTTCATCATTGAAGTCGAAAAATAAACTTCCGACTAGTAGTCAGAGTAACAATCACTCAACAGTAAACTTGTCAAATATAGCATCTTCTATATCTTCAGGTCCAACGGATAGTTATTATGTTGTTTCATCAAAACCTACGGTGTCTAATTACAATGAAACACAAGAGAGTGATTTGGCAGCAGAAAATGAGCAACTTAGAGAACAGTTGAATGAAGTGTCACTAGCTCTGGAAGCTTATTACGATACATTTGAACGTCAAAAAGAAGTAATAAAATCGAGCTTGGCGCAGCTACGTACTGAAATTTTAGCCCAAGAGAAAAAAAGAATTACAGAACTTGAAAAACAAAATGAGGCTCTAGAGGCTGAAAACATGCAACTCAAAAGCCAATTGATGAAATTGAAAACTAGGAAATAATTAAATTTTGTATAATAAATGCTTATTGCAGCTATTTAAATATAATTTGTATGTTAGAATTTTTTTTTTCTGCAAGTAATAACGCTTTAATAAAAATAAGTTAAGAATCTTATTAAATACAATTATATATGATTTAATAAATTTCAACAACAATGGTATTTATAAATCTATTTAACCAAACCATGAACCATTTCTTCCTTTGCAATCAAATGGCCGATAGTTTCAATATGATTTAAGAGTTGAGTGATATTATGACTCCATTCATCAAGAATTTCACTGTTGCCCTTGGGCTTTGCAAATGTAACAATTCGTTCAGGTCTATTAATTCTAGCATAAATTGTTCCTTGAGTGACCAACTTTGAAATAAACTCTTCAGTCTCCTTTTCAGGTAAATCCAACAATTCATTCAATCTAGGTGTTCTAATTCTGGTGTAGTATTTTGAAATAACTCTCAAGTTGTGTTCAACAACTCGTTTTCTCAAGTCTTCCCAGCGGGTTTTACCCTCAGGAGTTTTAATGTCAAATACGTCAGTTTGCTTGAGTAGTGGTCCGTAAATTTCCTCAACCTTGGGCCAACGCATCAATTCATTAGCTGTGAAGCACTTGATCAAATCTTGGTGGACTGGCAGTTTAGACAATCTAGGGTCTAATGCAATTCGGTGAATTAAATCTGATTGTTCATTGTCGTAAGGAGCTAAAATAATAAAGTAAACAATGTGCTCCAAAGCTTCTGTCCATTTCTTTTCATCTTCCAAAACTCTTGGGGTATCGTATACTTGTCTATAATGTTGGCAGACCTCAAGATACTGAGAGTTGTGCAGGCCAATCTTAATCAATAATTCGTAATATCTGAGTTTCAAGTCATGAGTTTCTTCCTTCTTGAAATATCTTGGAACAATTTTACGACTTAAAATAAGAGCTCTGGTAAAATCGCCCTTCTTGATGTATAGTTCTACTTGCTCCAAAATAAATTCTGTCTTTTCGCGGATATCCATAGAGCCATAGGTTTCGACTTGTAGCTCTCCTAAAATTTCAGTGGCGGCATCTATATCACCTTGGCTTTCTTTAATGTGAGAAAGAGTTCGAGATACTCTAGCTCTTTCTACTTCGACAAAAATCTTGCCTTCAGTAACGGTTCGAATTGTTTCAATTGTTTTAACCTTGGTGTCCAAGTCAGGGGCAGAGTCGAGGCCTTTGATAACTTCTTGAACCATTGCAGTAATGGCTTGTTTAAGTTGCCCATGCTTTTTGGTCAAAAGCTGCAGTTGTTCATTCAAAACATCCCAGTGGTTTGATTTCATGCAAATATCCATAAGCTTGGTGAGGACTCGTTTTGATGAAAAAAGATCAGAAGCCTATATTGAAATATATTTTGATTATGTTAGTGGCGATTAGTGAATTCTACAATTTTATGAATAATAATAGAATTGCCTTACCTGACGAGTTTGTTTTTCTAGCACAAGCAATTGATCCAAAGCAGATTGGAAATCAGTCTATACCATATTATAAATATAAATGAAAATTATGTTAGTATTTTGACAATTTTACCGTCAATTAACAGTTTCTAATCACTCTTCTTCATACCTTGTAAAGACTGTCAATAATTGGAAGCTCACGGTCTAGGATTTCGCTGTAATCCTTCTCGGCTTTTATCAATGATTCATCAGTCATTATGAATTGCTGAAATTTTTCTAAAATAGAGTGGTAAACGTAAAATATTAAAGATTAGGTGGATAAAGAGCGAGATGTAAATATAATGATTGAAATATTTAGTGCTGTTCTTGTTTTGGTGGTGGAAATGATGAATCAAAAGAGTAAGTAACTAAACTTTGTTACATGTAAAAGTTGAAACACAATTTGATAGGCAGGGTAATTTCCAGTATCTAGTATCAGAATAAGCACTTACACAATATTTACTCCATTAAGTTAGACTTGAATACTTTTTGAGTTTTTACTGTTTTAATAAAGACTTTCTATTTGATTCTATTGCTATATTTTACTTCTTCCTGATGACTATCATAGAGAACGATTACGTCGATAATGGTGAGTTTAACTTATTATTTCATCTCACTCCCAAATATCACAAATAGCGATAATGATCTCAATCGATTATACTAACTCAAGTCCCAATTCATTTTTAGATGAATGTCCAAGTTGCAAAAGCTCTCGGTATTTAAAACCTAATCTTCGGATTCTAGTTAACCCAGTGTGTTATCACAGGCTGTGCGAGGACTGTGTCAATAGAATTTTTGCCACTGGTCCTGCTCCTTGTCCTTATGAAGGATGTGGTAAAATTTTACGTAAAAACAAATTCAAAGAACCAAATTTTGAAGACTTAGTGGTAGAAAAAGAGGTAGATGTTCGCCAAAGAGTATCCAAAACTTTTAACAAAAGAAGAGAAGATTTTGCTACTTTAAAAGAATACAATGATTACTTAGAAGAAGTTGAAGATATCATTTACAAGTTATCTAACGACATTGATGTTGAAGAAAACCAAGCAAAGCTACAAGAATATGAGCAAAAGAACAGAAATGCAATTTTAGAGAACAGCAGGCGACAGCAGTTTGACGAAGAGCAACAGGAACTACGGAATAAATATGAAAGGGAAAGACGAGCAAAAGCACTTCAACTGGAAAGAGAAATGGAACTTGCTGAGAGAGAAATACGACAACAAGCAGAGCAAGATTACGTCAAAGAGCTTTCTACATCGAATGCTAATCCATTGACTGTTCGAGCGAAAATCCAACAAGAAACTTCACGGAAGATTGCCGAAAAACGTCGTCAATTAGAGAGTCAGTTACTCATGCCACCACCACCTGTAAGTGGCATATTTAGGGGCCTTCATGGTGACGGAAACAATAACAATGATAAAAAAGTGCAAACACCATTCACACCTTTTATGGGAGATTATGAAAAGGAGCCACTGTATACTTTGAGAGATGATTATTACGATCCTTTGATGGATAGGATCAAAAACAATCCTCTTTGTCTAGCTGCTGGATACGTTATCGAAGATGCTCACAAACTCGATCTTTCTCAAGCTTTTTTTGGAGTCGGTGTTTATATTGAAAAGGAAAAAGCTTTGAATACTGTTACAGCATCATAAGAAATAAGGGTGATGAGTAAATAAAAGTAGATCATTCAATTCATTATATTTATTTATACGATTCCAAATTCTATGTTTAGTCATAGATCATGCTCCTCTTAATGATATTGAGGTTATGATATTATCGTTGATTTCTTTAGGCTTTTCAATTGTAGATGGCAATTTGTAGTTCTAAAATTTATAGCTTTTGGTTAGAAATTTGCAATGTAAAACACCATTTCACTATAAACTGACCTTTTTTATTAGCTTTAGATCACTAAGACCCTGCAGCTTTTCCAAGGTAATTTTGGCTTCTTCTCCTTTTACGTTCTCTAATAGGAAATTGAGGTAAGGCTTGTAGTCTTCATTTCTCACAACTTTTATTGCTATAATTGTATCTGCGTTTTCGGTAATACCAAATCTTCGTAGCCCATCCATGATCTTTTTTTATTTATTTATTTTTATTCAAAGTGTGTGTTAGCACTGATTAGGCCACAATGAGTCAACAAAATATAATTAACTTACGTTGTTGTTAGGAGATAGGCAAAATACAATTTCAGAGTGAAGGTTTTTAGTTCTCATGTATCCAGCAGTTGTATCGTTGATAGCCCTGTATACGGCGACCATAAGCTGGTCTAAGCTGTATACCTATGTGACATATAATAATTTATTGGTGTGTTAAAAAAAAAAAAAAAAAA
>CBXB010000009.1:429426-443131 GCA_000817185.1 Magnusiomyces clavatus CNRMA 12.647
AAAAAAAAAAAAAAAAAAGATGTATATAAACAAATCAATGGACTCTAATTTTGAAGATTCTCAAACATTTAGTGTGACATACTGTTTTGGGGTTTATAAAGGCATATTCGTACTCCTTATTTCCTTTTAGTAACTGTGACCTTATGAAGCTAGAATTTGTGACATTTTCGAAAAGCGAGATAAGAATTTTATAGTCTGGAAACTGTGGAAACTTTGTTGTTATTGAAAGGGTCTGTTGGTCAGGCATTGCTATAAACTTGAATATGTTTAGAAATAAACAAATGGCTAATTATCGAGATAGTGTGTAAAAAGTTATTAAGAGTAACAGTCAAGTCAAAATAATCAGGTCTTTGTCAACCAGTTATTATTAAGAGGTTGAAAAATTGGTGTGGTTGGATGAAGAGACAACAAATTATTGTAGTGTTGATTGTGACTCAATCATGTGATTAAGACATATTGAACTTTGCATGGTGAACTGATGTATTGCAGCAAATGATCGGAGATATACGCTGAGGTTGGATTGATTGACGCGAAAAATAAAAAAAATAAAAAAAATACATAAAATAGAGAAAAGAGAGAAAAAGTAATTGATATTTTGATATCACATAAAAAACCAAAGTGCATTCCGATTGTAACATCAAGTATTTTGTAAAAAAGTCATGCACATAATGCCAGCTAGATGCTAAAATACTTTTGATGACGGATCTTAAGAATTGCCGATACAAAGCATCAATGTGGTAGGTGCAGGAAGAGACTACAAGAATCAGTGTGGCAACCTAAAATTGAAAAAAATTAAAAAATAAAATAAAATCAGGAACTCCACAAATGTGACTCCCTGAAGCTTGTTGAATTGGCCGATAAAGATGTAAATCTAACTGGTGGCTGGGCTTTTGAAGTGGATTCATTATGATGAAGCTCACATTAAAATAAAAATCATCATCAAACGAGCTTTTTTCTCTCTTTCAAACTTTTGATTGCTTTTGTCATTATTAACTTATTAAAGTTTTAAACCCTGTTTTAGTTAAGAATTTCCTTGTTTAGATCCTTTACCGTTTTTATTTTTATATATCACTCTAAGTGCAGAGACCTTTTTTTTTTTCAAAGTTGTTGGTTGACTGAGAGCCCACTGAAAAGTATCAAATTGTTAGCAACGGCAATAACTAATGAATTTTCTTTTTTTCTTGAATTTTGCACTGTCTAAACATGGTTTTTTATTTTTTTATTTTTATTCAAGTTTATATCTACATGTTGCGCATTAAACCATCAAAGATTACTTTCGATTCAGTGTAAATTGTTGCACTGGCTCAAATCGGATCAATAAGATGTTATAACAACAACATCTAACAATCAAAGACTTTGTTAAAAACTTTCATAAGTTGAAAAAAAATCAACATTTTGAATATAATATGATAGCATAATATTTGGGAAATTCATAACAACGACGTTAAAATAAACACTATATTTGGGCAGCGCGTTTCTAATGATTTTCGGTGTAAAAAAGTAGTCCTGGTTTCAGTGGATCAACAACTATCAGCCGTACGTTACACAACAGTACAACCTTCCCCATATCTCAAGTTTTGGCTTTCACCAGCCATTCTCTTTTCATAATGGCGAAATTTTAACCATGTTTCTAATCGATGGATCCAGCAACTTTTTAGTATAAATATATGTTGTTTGCCATGAATATTTCTTTTTAATTTTTTTTTTTTTTTTTTTTTTTTTTTTTTTGTTTCTTACTCTCTTTTCGATATTACTCCATTCATTCTACTACTAATTATATATTCTCTTCACCTTTTGAGTTTTAAAAGTCACAGAAAGCACAAACACCTATAGTGTTCGGTTTTAGGAAGTACAGCAAGAGATCTTTATTTATCATAATTGCAGATTCATCAATTTCCAAAATCACCCTTTTAGCATCATTGAAACCAATCAATACTATTAAACATGGTCAATTGGAGCAATTTAAACCCATTCAAAAAAAGCACATGGTCTGTAGTACCTAAGGTCAAGGTTATCAAAAGTTTGGCTACGGTCAACTTGTTCGTCCTTGCCATCCGTCTCGTCCAGATCTTCTTTGAGGGTGTCACACTTGGAATTATGGCATATTATATTGAGCTTTTAGCCAACGCAAACGCGGAAATTCCTTCTTCTTTTACTTTTGTATTAGTCGCCAGCATATTTGCTATACTTACTCAATTCATCTACTGCTTCAAATACACCCATGACTTGTACTTTTTGTGGGATTTTGCAATTGCCCTTGGCTTTGTCATTGGTTTCTTTTGGCTTTATGATTATGTTAAGGACACTCTTCCATGTGGATGGGGGTCTTTCAACCCATTCGGTAGTGACAGATGCGCCCAAACCCGATCTGTTCTTGTTATTTGTATCATTCTTGCTTGTCTATGGTTAGGAACCAGTCTCATCAATGCTTTCGCCGTATGGAAGAAAAAACGCGGTGGAGATGTTTATGTTGTTGGAAAAGAAGAAGCTTGAATCATAAAGTTTCAAAATGGGTATCAGAATAAAAAAAGAAAAACAGGGAAAAAATTTCAAAATTTCAAAATAAAATAAAAAAATAAAAATAAGAAACTGGGTATTTTACGATTTAGCTTATTAATGAAAAGGAACTTAATTGCACAAACTTATAGTGTGCTTTGCATTTTAATTATTTTAACGACTGGACATGATTTTGTAATCCCTTGCGTTTTATAATATATATATATAATTTATAGATAAAAAATATATTCTAATATTTTTAAAGGTTTTGAAAATATTGAGATTATGCCAAAGTTTTTGTATTCATATTACCATTTTTCCTTAACTTATAAATAACTTACAGTGTAAAAAAAAAAATCAATGGCCATTTAAAAAAAACCCACTTCGTAGTTGATATGTCACGTGATCTCCACGTATTTTTTTAATTGACCAGCAAAATCACCCATTGTATCTTTTTACTCTTATTATTACTTGTTCTTTTTCCCAAATTTCTTTTCATTTATTCAAACTTCTACCCGTCAACATATAGACTTTCAGCCATGGAAATAATATCAGGGCTTTTGTCTCAAACTCAGCCGAAACCACAATCGGCGCATGAGACCATAACAAAGTTATGTGATCGTCTTCAAAACTCAACGTTAATAGAAGACAGACGTACAGCAGTTTTAGGTCTCAAAGGCTTTGCAAGAGAATATCGTGAAACTGTAGCCGCCGGTGCGCTACGGGGATTGATTTCAGTTCTTCAATATGACAATCAAGACCCTGAAACATGTCGTGCAGCTTTAGAAACTCTTATTGTTTTATTTATTCAGGGTCAGGACCAAAATGCAATTTCCGAATCGGAGGAATACAAACAACGAAGAAGGAGAAGATATCAAGGTCCAAATGGCCAATATCCTTCTCCTTTAACTATTGAGGGAAAAGTAGATTATATTGCTTTATGGCTAACTGATGAATTTATTCAGGTATGTCAATTTTTCATTCAGATCAACTCATCTATCTATTTTAACATAGCCATCCCCCTTTTTTTCTACAGAGAGAAGAAAACATATCGACACTCGTCTCGTTATTAGAATCGCCAGACTTTTATACCAAATTATATACACTTCAATTACTTGCAGCAATTATTCTAAACCGTCCTGATAAAGCTCAAGATAGAATTGTTTCAACACCATTGGGAATTTCAAGTTTAGTTTCAGCATTAGATGACCGCCGTGAAGCTATTAGAAATGGTATGTAATCAGAATGACATGAATATCTTTTAGTTCTAAATGTTGACTAATCTCTCTTTCTTTAAATAATGTTTTTAAAGAGGCAATTCTTGTTTTAACTCGGCTAGTTGAAGGCCATATCGACATTCAAAAGTTAGTTGCTTTTGAAGGAGCTTTTGACAAATTGTTGGATATTATTGACTATGAAGGAGGTTTGACTGGGTCTCCAATTGTTGATGAATGCATTCAGTTAATGATTTCGCTTCTAAAATACAGCATATCAAATCAAAGTCTTTTTAGAGAGACTTCAAAATTTCCAAGACTAGCACGGCTTCTTGATTTGGATAGCAATCCTGATGAACCACCTTTTATTGATAGCCAGTCTACTCAGAATATTCTCGATCTGTTAGAGCTATGTCGAATTTTTGTCACAGAAGGTAGTGAAGGCACTCCAACAAACCAAATCGCATTAAATTCAGCAGGAGTTATGTTCAGTGTATTACGTTTGGCGTTTGGCCCTTTTGCAACTACACAGATTCGTGCACAATCTTTATTTACTGTTGCAGATCTCATCAAATCTAATGCTCAGCTTCAGGAGGAGTTTGCCAAAATTGACGTTCCCTATGTAGATATTTCAATTGCAACAGCTACAAGAGAACCTGTTGTCATACCAGTAGCTATAGCATTATTGAATTGGGCATTACTTCCATCATCTGTTCACAGTTTTGATTTAAGAATTGGTTCAGCAGTTTGTCTTACGTCAGCTTTTAAAGACAATAATTTAGCTAAATTTGCTTTCTTGGAGGATCAGATTGCATCATATGAAGCTTCTTCTGGGGTAAAAATTACTTCTAATGTTGAAACTGGATTACAGACAGATTCTGCCAACTCCAGCTCATCTACACCAATACCTTTGTCTGAAACTAGAAACTCCACAGAAGAATCTAATGGCATTGCCATAGAAAATGGAAGCGCTAATTTATCTACAGCTCCTGAACCACAAGTTGCTCCTAAAAATCTTTCTTCTTATGACATTTTTCCAGAATCTGTTAATCTCATTTCGACTCTAGTGGACTATGATCCAGAAGCAAACCTTAATCCTTATAAACCTTGGATTGCTGCTTCTATATTACTTCACCTCTTTGAAGATTCAACTGAGATCAAAGATAGATTAAGATCAGTCTCAATCGGCGATGAAGCTAATGGCGAAGAATTAGTAACTGTTATTCAATCTATTGGCAGCAACTTGTCTACATCTTTGAAAAATCGTGATCCGAGAATTTCCATTGCTTTGATAATGATCTTGTCTGTATGGCTTTATGATGATCTCAAAGCCGTAGACGATTTACTCAATGAATCTTCAGTTATTCAATCACTTTTGTACTCTTCTGCACATTCTACTGGCCATCCATTAATAGAGCCAATGTCAACCATATTATTGGGTATCATATACGATTTTAGTAGTAGATCATCTGCTATCCCTCGAGCTACTCTTTACAAACTGCTGAAAAATACTATCAGCAGAGACCAATATGTTGTCAAAGTTAAAAAGCTAAGAGAAAACCCAATGTTTAAAGATTACGAAGAGGATCAAATTCTCAGTGCTGAAAAAGATGAGACTGGCCTTCCAAATGTCTTTTTTGATAAAATTTATGTTGATTTGATGAAGGAAAATCTTTCTAGAATCCTAAAGAGTTTTGATCGTGACCCTGAATCTGAGCCCAACTCAAGAGTATCTCTTGACATGTATGAAGAACTTTTATCTGATTACAAGGCTATTGAAAAAGAACTTTCAACTCTTAAAATTGCATATGAGTCCGATAAAGAGTCTTCCATTTTACAGATAAGGTCTTTAGAAGAGCTCAAAGCCAATAATGAAAATAAGATATTGGAAATCGAAAAACAGCTTAAAGAAATTTCAGATTCATACAATACCACTAAGGAATCAATGCAATCAATAGAAAAAGAAAAGCAAAACCTGGAAAAAATTAAGGCTAACTTGGAGTCTCAACTTGCTAAAACAACAAACGAACTCTCTCAAGCTCAAAAAACCGTTAATGAGCTAAAAATCAAGGAACAAAATATTTCAGCTCAATTTGAAACACTGCAAAAAGAAAAAGAAAAGGCTGAAAGTGGTATCAATAAAATGAGTAGAGAGCTTTTCCAGCTTACAAGGGAAAAGGCCGGCTTTGAAAAACAAATAAAACAACTTCAAAAATCCATTGCTGAACATCAAAAGTCAAACAATGATTTTAAAGAAAAGGTAAATTCCCTCAACAGCAAACTACAATCTGCCACCGCTAGCCGCGACGAAATTAATTCTAAATTGACTGCTTTAGAAAATGAGCACGCTACTCTTAAAGCTTCATTCGCCCAAATTTCTGATAAGCACCACAACTGCATGAAAGAACTAGAAACAATGCAAAAAAAGCTTAATGATGCTGAAAGCCTTAAGCATACTCTTGTTGAAAAGCTTAAAAGTGCTGCAAAACAGATTGAAGATTTAAAGGCTACCAGAGAACATCTCACTCAGGAACTTGAAAACGCTTCCAAGTCTCAAAGTAATACCATTGAAGATCTAAATGCTCGAATTAAAGAACTTAAGGCCGAGCGTGACAATTTGGACCAAGCATTCACAAAGCTCAATGAAGATATTGAGTTGGTTCATGAAGATTGGGAAGAAAAGGAACAGCAATATACGGCAGACATTGAAAAGCTGACTGCTGAAAAGAAGGAACTAAAATCTCAGCTTGAGGCTGCTGCCAAAGAAAAATATGAACTTCTTTTGCAAATCAAAGATTTAGAATCTTCAAAAAACAATTTGGAAACTGAGGCTGAGAAAGCTGTTAAATCTCTTGAAGAAAAATCCCAAGAATTGAAGAGTCTTCAAGATAAAATAGCTGAAGATGTCAAGCTTGTCAATTTACTTAAATCTGAAAAGAGTGAGTTAGAAAAGGCTTTGGCTTCTACAAAAGACTCGGTTCAATCTGGCTCTACGGAAATTGATGCCTTCAAAAAAAAGTCTGAAGGTCTTTTGGCCAAAGTTTCCTCATTGGAATTAGAAAAGAAAGAACTGCTTACCAAAGTTGAGCAAATCACTGCTCAACTAGACAAAAAAACTAAAGACATTGAATCATTAAATACCAAAAATTTAGAGCTAGAATCTGAGGTTGAAAATATTCAATCAGAGAAAGAATCCCTACAAAAACGGTTTGACACTGAACTCTCTGAGAAATCCAAACAACTTGAAGCTGCTAATGCAAAAGTTACAGAACTTGAGACAAATCTCAAATCTAGTATTTCTAAAAACAAAGAGTTGGAAGAAAAACTTAACGCTGACATTAGCAGTCTTAAAAAGCAGTTGACTGATTTTAACTCTTCTGTTGAAGAGAAAACAAAGGCTATTGAATCAACGAATCATGAAAAGGACAACTTGCTAAAGCAAATTGACACACTAAAATCTCAAAATGAAAAGAAAGAAGATAGTATCAAGTCTTTAACTCAAGATCTTGAAGCTAAAACAAAAGTAATCGATGAACTGCAAAGCTCAAATTCCAAACTTTCAGAGCAAATTGAAAAGTTGTCTTCCTCTAAAGCAGAATTGGAAGCCCAGTTAAAGACAGTCACTGACAATTTGGCCAATACTTCTGAAAAGCTTAAATCCATTGAAAATGCTAAAGAAAAATTGGATAAAGAACATGAAACTCTTTTAGCTGAAAAGACAAAGCTCGATGAAGATAATAAAACTTTGGCTGCTGAGAATTCAAAGTTAGACAACATTTGTAAATCTCTTGGAGACGAGAAATCAAAGCTCGAAAACAATTTAAACTCTTTAGTTGGTGAAAAGGAAAAGCTAGAAGCTAAACTTTCAGATGTTTCTGCTGAAAAAGACAATAATGCTAAGGAAATTGAAAATTTAAAGTCCACTATTGCCACCTTGGAAACACAAGTTACCACGCTTCAATCTACTAATGAAACTGAATCAAAGTCTAAGAAAGAAACTGAAATCAAACTTATTGAATTACAAAAATCTCTCTCTGATAAAGTTACTGAGGCTGAAGGTCTACAAAAGAAGCTCTCTTCCACTTCCTCTGATCTTAACAACAAGATAAAAGAGCTTGAATCTACTATTGAAAAACTCAAGACTGAACAATTTGAAAAAATTAAAGATCTCACTGCCAAAAATGAGACTCTCAAAGCTGATCTTACTTTCCAATTAGAATCTTTGAAAAAAGAAAAAGAGGATTCGGAAGCCTCTCTTGAATCTGTGAGAAACAAACATGACCAGCTTTTAGTCGAGATGGACAAAACCAAAAAGCAGCTTGAACAACTACAACAAAACAACGCAGCCTTGGAGCTTAGCAAGCAAGAGGTGGTCGAATCTAGAGATTCTCTTTCTGAACAGTTAGGCTCACTTAAAGGTGAGATTAAATCTCTTAAAGCCGATATTGCCAAACGCGAAAAAACAATTAGTGAGTTGAATAGTGATAAAGAAAATCTATTAAACGAAATTAAGGAAAAAGAAAAGGAAATCGAAGACGAACGCATTACTTTAACTAAGGACGCAGCTTCAGCAACTGTCGAATTGTCTAACAAGATTTCGAATCTTGAAAAGGAAAAGAATGATTTAAAAACATCTTTATCATTAAAGATTACAGCTCTAGAAAAAGCTAAAGATGAGCTTGATTCCGAAAAGGCTCAACTTTCTAAAAAGCTGGACGATGCTACTAGCAAGCTCGCTCAGCAAGAAAAGTCTCAAGCTAAAGAAAAGTCTGACTTTGAAGCCCAGGTCAAAAAACTTTCTTCTGAAAGTGCTCAACAAAAAGCTCAAATTTTGCAACTTGAAAAAGATCTTGAAGTTGCTCAATCCTCATCTTCAGACTTGAAAAAAAATTTTGACAAGCAAAAAAAGGACCTGGAAAGCAAGTTATCTACGCTCAGTACAACTAATACCAATCTTGAGAAGGAAATTGAATCTTTAAAGACGGAAATAGTTAACTCTTCAGAAAAGATGAAAAACTTACAAACTAAGCTTGATAATCTTAAGTCAACTAAAGCCAAAGATGATGAGTCTCATGCATCTACTTTGAAAGATGTACAGGCTCAAGCTAGCAAACTAGAAACTGAGCTTACTCATCTTAAATCTGAGAAAGAATCTATTCAAAAAAAACTTGCAGCCGCTTTAGATGAAAATAGAAAGGTTTCTGGTGAGACTTCTAAGCTTGAAGAGCAAATTCAGACATTGAAGAAAGAGAAGGAAGAGGCATCTTCTAAGCTTCAAGAACTCGAATCTCAACTTAAGTCTGCTCAGAATGAAAGTACAGCTGCCATATCAAAGCTTCAAGATAAATTAACAGCTATTGAAAAGGAAAAGAAAGAAAAGGAATCCACCATTACATCTTTAGAATCTAAACTTTCTTCTTTGGAAAAAGCCAAGAAGGAGAGTGACAGTAAAATAACTGATCTCACAAGCCAACTTGAAAAGATGAAGCAAGAAAACCAATTCAATATTAACAAGCTTTCTGATTTGAAAAAGTCACTTTCCGATTCTCAATCTGAAGTTGAGTCTCGTATAGCTGTAATTGAACAACAAAACACCGACTTGGAAAAAAAATTGAAAGAAAAGGTATCTGAAATCGAGAAGTCTAATGAGCTCTTTAAGACCCTAGAATCAGAAAAGTCTCAGCTGCAATCTAAGCTTGATTCTCAAATGTCTACTGCAGACAATGCAAAGAAGAAGTTAGACAAAATTTCTTCTGAAAAGTCCAAGGTTGATGCTTCTTTGAAAGAAAAGATATCAGAAGTTGAAAACCTCACCAAGCAGCTTGACGAGATCAAATCAGAAAAGTCCAAGCTACAAACTGCTTTTGAAAGCCAAAGCTCTAGTTCGAAGGAGATAACTGAACAACTTGAAAAGTTGAAATCTGAAAAGGCTAAACTTGAAAAAACTCTCGAGAATGAGAAAACTGCTACTAAGGACATCAATAGGCAACTTGAGCAATTGAAATCAGAGAAAGCTGAGCTTGAAACCAAGATTAAGAATGTTTCTTCTGAATTGAAGGAATCTACTCAACAACTTGAAAAACTTAAAGCATCAGAAGCTGATTCCAAGGAGGTGGTGAACAAACTCAAACAAGATATGGAATCAAAGGTCGCCAAGTATGAAACTTCATTGAAAGAGCTTCAAACAAAGTTGGATTCAGCACAAAAGGAAAGCAAAGAGCAAGTTGCTAAGATAGAGACTTTGGAAAAAAATTTGAAGACTGCATCTGCTTCCTCTTCCTCTGTTACCTCTGACCTCTCAAAGACAAAGTCTGAGCTTGAGAAGTCTACTGAAGCCAAAAATGCTTTACAGATTCAAGTCACAAAACTCCAGGACGAAATCACTAAGCTCACTGAACTTAACACTCTCTATCAGAAGGATACAGAGACCCTGCAACAAGAAATGTCGTTGATGAAGAAGGAATGGAACAAGAAGGAAGACGAACTTAACAAGGAGCTCAACAAGGCGGTCCAACAAGCTGTCACCGCCTCCAAAACTGCTGCAAACGTAGAGGCACAACTGGCTGACAAACGTCGTGAGCTGCTCAAGTCTACAGAAACCTTGGCCAACGTTCATGTCGATAAGAACGAGCTGGAAGACAAAATCGGCGATCTTGAAGAGCTTTTGGAGGGAAAAGAAAATAAGTTAAAGGAACTGGATACAAACAACAAGAAATTGGAAAGCAAAGTATCAGAAATGACAAAGAAACTTAAAACCACTGAAAAGGAATTAGAAGAAGCTAAAAAAGCAGCAGCAGCAGCTAGTCAAAATTCAAAGGAAACAACAGCCAAATCTGAAGATACTGTTTCCAAGAGTGAATATGAAGACATGATGTTGTTACTTTCTGATATGGATGAACGTTTGAAAAAGTATAAAGAAAGGTTGAAGAAACATGGAGATGTTGTATCTGAGGATGAAGAAGAAGATGATGACGACGACGATGATGAAGAATAATAACAATAATAATTAAATGAAAAACAAGCCATTTTATTTTGTTGGTTTAGAAAAAAAAACATATTTATTGTTCTATATATGATTGAAAAATAAAATATCTTAGACTTTATTAATTGTTAATATAATACAAAAAAAAAAAAAATTAATCTATTGCTCTAATAATTCACAAAAACTCAAGTATATCAAAGTAATATGTGAAGAAAGCGGGTATCTTGAATGATAAATAACGTTTTTGTTATTGTTGTTAAATTTGAAATAAGAATTGCATATCAGCAGGAGTAAGTCTTTGCATAGCAGAATCGTCTTGACTGATGGTTGCGTTAATCATAGTAGCTTTTTTTTCCTGGAGTTCGACAATACGAGACTCAATAGAGTCCTCGATGATCAGTCTAGTAATCTTGACAGGTCTGTGCTGCCCAATTCTGTGGACACGGTCACCGGACTGCCATTCAACAGAGGGATTCCACCAGGGATCCATGATAAAGACTTGCGAAGCTTCGCACAAGTTCAGCGCAACACCACCGGCCTTTAAGGAAACCAAAAAGACTTCAACAGTCGGAGTGCTCATAAAGTGGTTGATGATAGCGTCACGTTGCACGGGGGACATGCTACCTTTGAGCTTGACGGTTTGGAATCCAGCCTTGTTCAGCCGCCATTCTACTAAATCGAGCATGCTAGTAAACTGGGAAAACACAATCGACTTGATGGTTTGTCTGTTGTTTCGCAGCTTGTAGAGCTCTTCTACAAGAGCCTCAATCTTAGTGGAACTTCGCCAGCCGCCCGTCATGTTAATTCTGTTAATGATGGAGGTATTGGACTTTTTCGTGTCTGCCGTGGAAACCTCGGAAACAATGGCAGGAGCGGTTAGATCAATAGACAGTCCGATATGGCATACAGGGCATTGGAGGTCTCTAGCGTCGCCTGTCCACCCTTCAACGTACTCAGTGATGCATGTTCTGCAGAAGGTATGATGGCACTTGGACTCAATAGGCTCCTCGGCTTCGTCATCGCAGAGCTGGCACACAATAGTATTAACTACCATTCCCTCGTTGGTCAAATGACGTTTCAAAACGAGGTCTGGATGATCAGAGAGCTGTCTCATTCTGGTAATCAATGTAAAGATGTTTGCATAATTGTTCAGTACTACACCCTGGGCGACGTACGTGTTGAACTTTCTTGTACTGTCTGAGTAGATACTTTCATAAAGATCCTTTTCTTCTTCGTTGAAGAAATCACGACGAATCTCTACAACTCTGGGGGGCAGTCCCAAGTCGTCAGCTCTCTCAATTTTCGTTCTTCGAAGCATCAGACGTCGTAACAGCAGACGGAGATGTTTCATGGATTTCTCAGCACCGCCCTCAACGCGCTCTCGTTGCAAGTGATGGAGAATAGAAAAGTTGAAAAAGTTTGTATGAAACATATGTAAATGCCCACAAGAACGACATTTACTCCCGTCAAAATCCCAGGTGTCAGATTCGCAATTGCACTTTCTACAAAAGTACTGGCTGAGAGGCCGAACTTTTAAAAACTTTAAAAGAGAGTACAGCTCTCCGATTCTGTTTTGGAGAGGAGTACCAGAAAGACATAGCCGTCGTTCGGTAGTCAAACTTGAAACTGCTCGGGTCGTGCTCGAATGTCTATCTTTAACATTGTGAGCTTCGTCGAGAACAACTCGGTGGAAAGTAGTATTGTGAAGTACACTTTTTTCTTTGACGGTTTCGCCCTTTCGTTTAAACCCAGACTGCTGCTTTCTGTAGACGGATTCTAGGAGGGAATATGTAGTAAGCACAACATCGTACTTTAGGATTTCCGCTTTGGAAACGGTCTTTGTACGACCGTGATAAATAAGAACTTTGAGAGCGCCTCCAGTGTGAGAATCGATTTCGTTTTTCCACTGCATGAGGGCAACTGTAGGAGCAATGACGAGATTTGGTCCCTGTCGAGTCTTGGGGTCATCCGACATGAATAGAGCAACAGTTTGGATGGTTTTACCCATCCCCATTTCATCGGCCAAAATGCCGCCCTTGTATCTACTTTTCTCCTGCTGAATCATCCAGTTCAGTCCTTCTTTCTGGAAAGGCAAAAGTTGAATAGTCATACCAGCAGGCTGATCGATGGCTTTGGGAGTAATATCGCCCTCAGCTTCGATTTCTTCAAATACGTTTTTGAGGTGTGGGTGGTTTTCATAAAGTCCATCTCTGATTCTTTTCATCAGCATTTCGTATCGAGAAAGTTTAGGTCCGTTGTTTTGAGCTGCTGGTGCTTTTGCTCTACGTCTTGTTTGTCTTCGAGGTTTTGTAGGAGGAGCTACTTCAGGCTCAACTTCTACTACTTCTTCCTTGACTTCTTCTTCCTCTTCTTCAACTTCTTTAATGCTATTTTCGTCGTCTTCTTCTTTGTACTCATCATCTGACTCTTCATCGTCATTAGACTCAGCGTCAAGACCAGTGTATGTTACGTTTGCACTGCTTCTTCTAGATCGACGAGTAGCTCTAGACAAATTTTGGGCTTGTTTGCTAGACATGGGAACAGACAAAACAGAGTCTGAATCAAGTTCATCTGGTGAGACTGATGTTGGCGCAGTGACCTGAAGATCTGGAGTGCTGTAGCCAGAATCGGCGAGTGAAGCGGGAGGCGAAACATCTATAACTTTAGATTTTTTAGTTACGGTTTTAGCTTTTCTCTGTCGTTTCTTTGGAGACTCAACAATGAAACCGCCAGCGGTATCTTCATCATATTGTCCTAATGTGTCTGATGATAATAGTAACAAAAAATAAAAATATAAAAAGTTAGCATGAAACTTAATAATAATAAGAAGAGAAAGAATGATTTAGACATGTTTATTTATAACTGATACCATAATTTATTCATGTAATAACTATTTGAAGTAGCTAATCATTTGCCAACATTTACTCACCATTATCGTCGGGTTTTGATGTTGCAGTAACCGATCTAGTTTTTCGCTTGGGAGGCATAATGTTGGGTATCTAAAAAAAAAAAA
>CBXB010000009.1:447233-458136 GCA_000817185.1 Magnusiomyces clavatus CNRMA 12.647
TACATTTTTTTTTTTTTTTTGTCCTAATGATTAAGACCTAAATATCGATATGAAGCAAGCAAAGCAAGTCAAAAGAAAAAATACATTTTTTTTTTTTTAATCAAACAATTTGATCTTTATATATATATATATATATTCAGTTTTCAAATTGTTTGTATTATATTACCATGTACAATTTTTGGTGATTTAATATTTTGACAGAATAAAAATAATATTCCGCTATTACAATGGAAATATTAATTTAATTGATCCTTTTAATTAATTTACCCTTTATTTTTATTTTTTTTATTTTTTTTGTCACCCTAGAACAAAGAACCATAAATAAATAAAATAACCGAATAATCAATTAATGGGCGATTTCCATAAGCATGGAAAGTAAAGGGTTCTTTTTCTTCTTGCTTTACAGCCATTTATATAAGCCTTGAAATATTGAATCAATAGAATAAAAAGGCTTAGAGATAACAAGTCGCTCATCTCAAATGTCATTGTCAAAATAAAGTTGTTTTTAAAAAAAAAAAGACTCCACAGATTTCTGAGATAAGATATCTGTCAAAATATTATCTTTAACCCACTTGTTTCAAAGTGGAAATACCAACTTGACACCTGTATTTCTTGTATTTTTGCTATGGTTAGAAAAATATTGAAATAATTAATTTCCTCTTTATGTGTTTTATGACAGATTTCAACAGCTATTACAATGTTATATCGGTTTTTAAAAAACATAGCCTACAGTTTGGGACCCTCTCGATAAAACTTTTTAACTAGGGGCGTTTAAATTTAAGGGTTTAATCATCAATAAACCATTGTGAGACTAGCTGGATACCTTATGATAATAATGTATTGTTTAATGCTACAATAGTTTAATACCCGCCAACGTAATGGACCCTTGCTTAGCATATAAAGAAAAGGCTTTAACCTATAACCTAATAAATAAAAATTTTTAATAAATAAAACAAATAGATTATTATCTAAATTTCATACAACTTATGCTCTCAAACTTTTTCAAGTAAATAATATTTATGTTTTGTATTTCAATACAAATTTTTTTTTACCAATCATTAAACATCTTTTTTTTAATCAGTTTCAAATCTATCACCTTGGAAAATCATGAGATTGTTGGGTTCCTCACGATAATCATCAACAATTAAACCACCTTCCTCAGATCCAATGAGAACAGCTAGCTTCTCGTCATTGTGATATTCAGGCCAGTTTATGAGACCACCATTGTTGGTATTAGGGTTGAAATGGTTGGTAAAAGAAATGTAATAACCTCTGTAAGCTCTAGCAGGATAGAACTTTTTGGAAGCAAAGAATTGGTAAATGAGATCGTTGGAATGAGTTGAGCCCAAGTAAGGCAAAATATTATGAAGCGGGTTGGCAAAATAAGACCATCTGGGAGAAGTATTGTTTTCAGTGTGGTAAAGCATTAACCTTCTTGGACCAGTAAACAAGATATCAGTCAACAGAGCAGATTGTCTCTTGAAACCAGGCCATAATTCATTCTTTTGGCCAGTTCTAAATGGAGCACCTTCAGCCAAGTCAATGTGATAGTAAGACAAGTATTCCTCTACAGTACCATTTGAGTTGGCAAAAAGTCTAGCAATCTTTTTATCAGTTTCATTTTCAGAAGAAGCAAGGAAAAAGGAAATCAAGGTGCCTTCATCCTCTTGACTACCCATAAGGATTGGAATATCGGGGAGTGCACCTTGTGCAGCAAGTTCAAATGGGTTTCCGTCCCAAAGAATGCCATCTTGTCTTGGGGCAAACCCAGTAAATATACCATAAATGTCAAAAAAGTCAGTAATGTTGTTGTTATAAGTAAATGCATCATACAAAGTTTCTGAATCAGCAGCCCTAAGGCAAGCTAAAGCTTCAGTTTGGTCTCCCTCAGAACCACAGCCAGCAGCATTAGAAAACTTCCAAAACAAATCTGTAGCAAGAAAATCTGTGACTGGGCCACCTGGCAAAAGGCCACCAGATTGCAAAATTACAGCATCAAAAAATGGATCCCTTTTGTATTCACTGCTTATCATCAAATGAGAAATAGTCATGGCGCCAGCAGATTCACCCATAGCAGTAATGGATTCAGGATCTCCTCCAAAGTCTGCAATATTTTCCTTGACCCATCTAAAAGCATTGATGCTGTCATAGAAACCAGCATTTGCACTCTTCTCAGCATTGATAGCGTCTCCTCCCAAGTATCCGAATGGGCCCAATCGATAGTTGTAAGAAACAAAAATAATAGGCTCACCAAGTTCTATGCTGTCTTGAATATACTTGTCACCAGCATACAAATTAGTGGATCCAAAGGCAAAGGCACCACCATAAACCCACACCAAAACCTTGAGCTTGTCACCAAGCTTGGTTCCAGCAGGTCTCCAAATGTTGATAGTCAAACAGTCTTCATCATTATCAGCAATCTTGAGAGCATCAAGTAGAGATGGAGTGATACCACCAGTGATTTTGGAGATTGGTTCAACAAGATCCAAAATGTTTACAGGGTTTATAGAGCGGCAAGCATGACCAAAGTCAAAAGCTTCAAGGCCGTCGAGACTTCCCTCATAAGGAATAGAAGGCTTAAATCTCAACTGACCTAGAGGCGGTTCAGCAAATGGAATTCCTCTAAAAGATTCAACCCCCTTGTCGTCCAAACCATAAATGGTGTCACCATTGGACATGGTAACCTCAACTTTTTTTATGCTTTTTGTAGGAATTTTTTTGCCAATTTTTTGAAACTTGCCAATTTTTTTACCAACCTTTGGACTAATTTGTGCAATCTTGTCACCAACTTTGTCCACCTTTGGAGCAATCTTGTCCCAGTTGTCCCAGAGTTTAGACTTGTCAACTTTCTTGTCGACAATGACCTTGACCTTTTTGCCGCCGAGCTTGTTGCTAATCTTTTTCAATTTTTCCAACTTTTCAGTTTTCTTGGATCTGTTACCAGCGTCGTAATCGTTAGTGTCTTCTTTGGGTGTTGATGTTTCGTTGTCGTATTCAGAGTCATCCTCAAGCTCTTTATCGTCAAGATCTTCAACGTTTTCTTCTTGATTGTCAGGCACTTTAGGTTCAAATTCTTCAAAATCTTCTTCCTTGTCAAACTCTTTGAGTTCATCGGATTTGTCATTATTTGTCTTGTCAAAGTTTTCAGAGTTAACGTGTTTGCTAAAAGTATATGTAGAGTTGCTTAGCTGATTAAGTTTACTTTCAATCTTTTCAGTGCCATCTTTGGCGCTTGAAAGGGCAAAGAGTGAAATCAGAGCAAAATATATAGTTGTTAAAAGATTCATTATGATTACTTTATATCAAGTATATAGATAATAAGAAATTTTCTAAAGACAAAAGGGAAATAATCACAAAAAATAAAAAGAATTAGAAAGGTCTTTATACTTTTTTCTTTCTGCTTTCTTTGAACTGCTCTATTGATGATTTAATTTTGAAAGTTACATATGTAGCCTTTTTATATTTTCTTTATATTATCGTCAGTTTTTTCTTATTTGTAAATTTTAAAAGTAATTATTGTTTGATGCCTATTATGTTGCTTTAGTGAACCGCTAAATATTTTTATTTTGTTGAACAATTTAGAAGCCGATAAAATATAATTGTCCCCTTAATGCTTTTTTCTATAAACCAGATAATAATAGAATTCTATTATAAGTCATTATAGTAAACAGCAATTAACGAAATCAAATAAAAACGTACTACATATTTATTCATCATAACTTGTTTGTATGTTTTTGTTGGAAAAATTCAACTTTATCATGGCCTAATCTAAAAGTTGAGCCAAAACAATTTTGCTTCAATTTTATTACTCTACTTATTGGTTAGGGGTCGTGCTTGAAAAATTGATTATATAAATAATTAGAATTCATTCTCTGTTACTTTTCAGAAGACACTTCCTAAATCTAAGGGAAAAAAAAAAGCTATTTATTTATACGGACATCTCCTAATAAAAGCTATGTGAAGAAAAAATAAATTTGTAATTACATTATAAAAATGCCTTTTTGTAACAAATATAATAATAATTATTTCTATTTTAGCCGTTGGAAAGAAAAAAATAAAAATTGGACTAGTTAACTATGAATGCACGGTTATTAGGTTTTACGAATTTAGAATAAATTTTTCTCAAGGGTAAGGGCATTTTTTTACTAGGAAGCTTCCATTTATTACGGGTTTTTGTACCAAAAAGGCTTATTTCTGTTTTCTATACATTTTTTTTTCTTTTCCTTCTTCTTCCTATTAATCGATCGATGCTAAAAATAAATATTAACAATATACAGACTATAACTATAAACAAACGGGAAAATGGAACTAAACAAAACAAAAATAAAAAAAAAACAATATAAAATAAAATAAAAAATAAATTAGAAAAAAATATCATATATTTTTAAGACCGTTCTGGATCTGCCATTTTAAAAATCTTGACATCTCGCTTATCAATTTTAATATCGGCCATATTGTTGGGAGTAATGAAAATAGTTTGGCCTTGATCTAAACTAAAAACTGCATCAATCATTAATTTCATGCTAACTTTACGGTTGACTTCATCCATAAATACATCAAACTCATCTAGCCCACGAATACGGCATGTCATGGCCGACCAGACTGCCAACAAAAGAGCAATTTGACTAAACGATTTTTCACCACCTGATAGTGTACGAGTATCGCGGCCTTCTTCTGCATTCTCTTCGTCGCTTGGCAATGGCAATCTTGTTGAACTATTTTGGTTGTTGGCAGATGACGACCCTCCTCTTCCAGAAGGAGTGGCTTTGATAATCATTTCACGAGATTCATGGTCAATATGTAAAGAGCCCTCGAAATCACGTTCTCTTAACACATTGGCAAAAGTTTCTGTAACAAGACTAACAGTCTTGTCCAAGATTGATTTGTACTTTTTCTTGCGCTCCTTTTGCATGACAATGAGACGTTCATTAACAGACCTTGCAGCATGAAGCTTTGTGCGCGAGTCTTGATACTTTCTCGTGGCTTCTGCTTTTTCTTTGACTGCCTGAGCAAATGTGATGTTGCTTCTTGTTATGGCTTGGATAAACTTCATTTCGTTTGCTAGCCTGCCATATTCTGAATTTAGTTCTTCCATCGTAGAGGATGTGTGTGTACGCGATTCAGCCTTATCTGTGGCCGTATTGGTAAGCTCAGTCAGCTCAATTTTTCTTAATGCAATTTTGTCTAGGGTTTTTTGTTTCTCACCCTTTTTCTTATTGATTGATGACAGGCAGTCATTGTTGTCTGCTTGATACAAAGTCAGCTCTTGCCTTAGAGCGCGCTCCTTTTCTTCGTGTTCTGTTAGTCGGGCTTGTTCCTTTTCAGCCTCAGATTCGGCTTCGCGGACTAGCATCTTGTAATCATTTAAATTTTGTTCATGCTCTACCTTTTCAATAAAAGCTTCCTCTTGTTGAGAGTTGTAATTCTTAATAGATTCCTCAATGGAAGACAGCTGGGTTTGCAAATTGCTAAGTTTATCATTCAATGTCTGATCATCAGTCACCTGGGCCAAGCCAGCAATAACTTTGTCAAGCTCTATTGTGATTTCGCTTTTGCGATGGTTCAAACTAAACATTTGTCTTTTTATGCCTTCAGCCTTTTTAGCAACTGCCTCGTGCTGCCGATCCTTAGCAATCTTTTCCCTCATCAGGGCTTCGCTTTCTTGCATGCTTTCTTGCAGTTGTTGCTGTCGAGCTTGCAGAGTACTGGCACCACCAGTTGTTCGCATTTTTAGTGCACCATAGGATCCGCTGACTGGTGTGGTTCCAGAAGCGCCTCGCACACTGTTACCGACATTGACAGCCTGACCTTGGCCGATCAGTGCCAAACAGCTGGAAACGTTTACTGGTCTGTTTTTCATCACCTCCTCAGCTTCCAATCTATTTTCAGACAAGATGGTTCCTTCGACTCGATGATAATCAATCATGACTTGTTTGACATGATCATTAGTAAACTCTAGAACGTCATGAGCAACAACAAACTTGCTTCTATCAGGCATGTTTTGCTCATAGTCGAAACGGTCGAATTGTGACGTAATTACAGAGCCTCTGTAGTTATTTTTGTTAAAAATGTCCAACAAAACTTGTCTATCCTCATTATTGCTGACTATAAATGAGCCGAGAGTTTTCCCATATAACTGATTGAATATCGGTGCCCATTGAGGTACCTTTAATGTGATGAATGACCCTACAGGGCCTATTGGTTTTGATTTGAACCGGCTTTTTGCAAACTCTATTTCGCGAAGAACATTAGTCATTGACGGCCCAAAGGCTTCAAAAAAGTTGCTATCTGCCTTTTTGATTGTTTCTATTGCGCGACGATGTTCATTTATTATTTGGTTTGCATTGTTGATACGATTCTGAACATCCCGTTTTTGAGATTCTAGGTTTTCTAATTCTTCATTTGTTGCCGTTTTGCTGGCTAGTGTTTGTTCTATTGAATCACATACTTTGTGTAGCTCTTGCTCTAGAATTTCTTTGGATTTAGTGAATTCTGCCCGTTTTTCAGCATAACCACCACCAATATTGCGTTCTTCCTCTTCAATCTTATCCAAGACGGTTTGGCGATTTACTTGAGCGCGATGGATAGATTGTTGAAGATCGGAAATGTTATTTTTGATTTGCTGTAGTTTTAATTCGCTTTCAAAACAATGTTGTTTTGCTTCATCGACTTTTTTATCTTTTTCGGCTTTCATTTCTAACTAAAGTAATTGCCTTTTTAGATGCTATTTCTTCAAGTTTATCGTTGACTCGTTTTTCTAATTTGATAATCTTAGGCATGCCTTGTTCGTAATCTTGTATTTCATCTTCGATTTTCTCAATTTGCTGCTGCAAATCAGATATCTCTTCTTCTTTTAGCTCTACCCTTTTCCAGGATATTGTTTTCTCAAGTTGAACTATTTCTCTAACTTTTTCGTGAAATTGGTCAAAAGCTTGGTATTGGGCGTTTGCTTTTTTGAGTTCTTCTTTTGTCTTTTTTAAATCTTCCTTAAGGGTTTCAATAGCCAAATGGGCTTGATCTGCGTTGTAGTCGATCATCCCACTTAGTTTTTTCCATACTTCGTGATTGATTCCCCTTGAGAAAAAATCGTATCGTTCAGTATTACTACTTGTGGCTAGGAAAGATCGTGCTGCATCTTGCTGAAGAATTGCTAGGGGATTATCTACAATAATGTTAAAGGTATCTAATATATCGTCTAAATCTTTTCTAAAATGGGAAATGACCTTTCCTTGAAAATTTTTGATTTTGTATGAAGATGATTTGGCATCAAACGTTCTTTCAATAGTGATTTTGTCTCCGTAAATTTCGTGATTGTATGAACTAGGGCCGACATTGTTAAGTGTAACTCTAATTGTAGCGCGAGATTGACCTGATCTGATGAAATCTTTTAATCTAGTTGCTCTATCTGTTTTGCTGGCACTGCTGCCTAGGCAGATTGTTAACGCTAGTAAAACGGCACTTTTCCCACTACCATTGTGGCCAACAATAAAGTTGATTTTGGGACCAAGCTCAATAATCAAATTTTTATGGCACTAATCAAAAAAGCTTTGTTAACTCTTTACATCTATTATAAAATAAATTTTAAAAATAGTCCTTACCATAAAATTAATCAATTGTAGCTTAGTAATGAATCCAGCATCGAACATATTTTCCGAGTCCTAAAAACATCAAGGATTTGTTAGTAGAAAATTTATGTTAGATCTTTTATAGATTTAAAAGAAAAATTTCTAACATACTTGGTTGTTTCTGATTGCTTCATATCGATCTCTTATATACTTTTCTCGCTCTTCAATAACTTTTTGAGTCTGAGTCAAAAAGTTTGATTGAATTTGAGTGACCTCGACATCTTCATCAGATGAACTAAGCTCATCTTGCTTTGTGAAAAAATTAAGTGGTAGTTAGAGTTTAAAAAACTTTCTTAATTATGAGAATTGTAAATGTTACTTACAAGTACATCACTATGAGATGTTTCAGATTCCATTGAATCATTTCCATTCTGGTTTGTATCTGGTTCTTCTTCTGAGTAAGTTTCTGAGCCTGGAGTGACTGAACGGTCTGAAAAACTGCGCCTAGCTTTTTTGAGACGCGTAGGACTATCACTCATCTCCGGAGATAACGAGTGCTTATTGTAACTTTGTGACTGTATCTCTATTGTCATTTTTGACAAGTGGTCAGGCTAATATGGCAGCGCATACAGTTGTTGTCGTAATAATGTTAAGATTTTGACAGTCATATATTATAAAGCTATTTTTTTAGTTGAAATGATTAGAAACAATCAAAAGGTTAATAGATATTGTAATAGGTTTGCTTATTTTTGGTGAAACACGTAAAAAAATAATAGCACTTATTACATCAATTGTAACAAAACTTTACACACGTAATGATCAAACTGATTTACAGTATTTTTAAGCCATAAGTTGTATTTGAATATATAAATATAGAAAAAGTGAATATTAATAAATTAGGAGGTTGCTGGAGAACCTTTTCTTCCACTGGAAACAGAGGGTGAGTTGGTTCTCCGTGACGAATTACTATTCCTGATTCCATACCTGGATCTAGTGGAATTTACTCGTTCGTTTTCAATTAATAATTTCATTTGTTGTTCCAAATTTCTATTTTTGAAAGTCAGTTCTTTGATTTTGTTTTCATAAGCCTTTCTTTCCTCATCAAACGTCAGTTGTTTGATATTTAGCATTGCAATTTCTAGTTTAGCTTTTAAAGCCTCATTTTCTTTTTTCAACTCTTCAACGTCGTTTAGCGAGTTTGTTGCTGCAGAAGAAGCTTGTTGGTATTCAGAGCGGATATAATCATTTTCAGAATGCAAAGATTTGATTTTTTCTTCTGCTTTTTGTAAAGATTCTTTGACACTATTAATTTCCTTGTTTTGCTCATCTAATTGGGCTGTTGTTGCGGGAGATTCAGATTTGATCAGTTTATGAGCTTTCTCAAGTTCTCCTGACTGTTTAGTAATAGTTTCATTAAGCTTTTGTATATCAGAGTCGTATCGTTCTGATTTTCGTTCGTAGACTCGTAGCTTTTCTTTGAGCAGGTTGATCTCATGTGTTAGCTTTCCAGAGTCTTCCAATAGTTCTTCATACTGGTTTTGTCTTGAGGCAGCAATCGCTCGATGAGAGGCAATTTCAGTGTCTTTGAGAGATAGCTCTCTCATTGCAATATCCAACCTACGTATTAATTTGTGAGTAAGCGTGTGTTTTACTGGTGATGATCCCTCTGGAGGCGCCAAGAATGATAAAGCAGTTTCGGGGGCAGATGGCGAATACTTTTCTCTTTTAAGGCGTTTAGCCTGATAAAAGTCGTCATCGTCTGTAGATTCTTTGCAAATGGATCGATGGATGTTGGGGTGTGACAAGTCATGTTCCTGTTCATATTTGATAATGCTCTTGGGGAAAGAGAGACCGTTGTGTTGAGAGTTAGTGTTGCCATTAGTTTTAGAAGTACCATTAGCTGTTTTGACGCTCTCACTAGCATTATTACTGTATTCGAGCATGCTGTCTTCCAAATGTCGAGAAGGCTCCAAAATGACCTCTGTCAATAAGGACTTTTCGACATCTTCAGCAGAGTAAATATCGATTTCAGGTGCTGGAGGCAACGGCCAGTGGTTGTTGGTTGGATCTGAGAGCCAAGGCAGTAAAAATTTCATGCCTAAAGAATAATATGGGCGGAGATCCACGGGCAAAGAACCCGCGCGGCCTCGTAAAATGACGATTGCAGCCACAACCCTCTTCATAAAGAGAGTCTCATCCTGAGTTTTGAGCTCCTGAAATTTGTAAATAATGTGCTCGGCAGAATAATAGGGAATGAAGCGAATAACTGGAGCGGGTGGAGTACCTGCAGGTCGACTTTGGGTGCGAATAGCCTTAATATGGGGGTCTGTTATATCGAAGGATAAATCAAAAGCGATAACAAGATCAAATCGTTCGGATCCAATGTAAGTAGAGTCTAATTGAGAGGAGGGGAAAAGATGTATAGTTGAAAACTTTTTATATGTTTTGCTGTTTTGCCGAAGGTATGAACCAGAATAGCGTTTGTAGTTTATCATTTTACCTAGAAGCAAAGCCTCAATAAGATCAAAGGATTTTCCGGCACGAGACACTAGAGCAATCTCCATTTTTTTGTCGCGCACTAGCTCAATAAAGTCTACGAGAACTTGGAATTTGCCGCTTTCTTTAGCGAGTTTGTTTGGAACGTCTTTGAGAAGAAGATTTGGAGGAAGGTAGTGTTGCACTAGTAAATACGGGTGAGTAGCGACTAGTTGAGCATTTGAGTAAAGATGTTCCATGGAGTGCTGAAGTACTTGATTTTCCAACGACCCGGACTCAAAAAAATTTAAAATATCAGAGTAGTGGAGAGAAACAACATCGTCTGTCAGTTGTTTTTGAAACGGTGTCATAGGAACCGGAAGAACATAGTCGCGCAAGACGTTTGTGTCTGCTGGGTGGAGGGTACCATTAGTGAATAAATCAAAGTTGGGAACAATTGTGGGAGGCTCTGGAGTGCCGTCAAGAATGCGGCCTAAATCCATTTTCTGTTGAGAAATAAGAGGCTAAAAGAGTGTTGTATGATTGTTTAATATAAGTTTTTATGAATAAATAGAAGTTGTTAAAGTTTTTTTTAAACTAAAAATTAGAGAGTAAAAAAAAAAAGCAGACAATAAAATTAAAAAAAAAAAGTAAAGGAAAGAAAATAATAATAAAAAAAATTAGAGAAAAAATGTTTTGGGTAGAGTTACAAAAAATAAAAAAATAAAAAGTTCCTTAATAAAAATCCAGTATTTTCTCACTCAATAACCCTATAGAAAAATTTCACAGTTTAATCCTTTTTTTATTTTTTTTAAATTGTCATAATATCAGTTTAAAAAAAAAAAAAAAAAAAAAAAAAAAAA
>CBXB010000009.1:459284-480860 GCA_000817185.1 Magnusiomyces clavatus CNRMA 12.647
AAAAAAAAAAAAAAAAAAAAAAAAAAAATTCCATTTACTAACTTGTTATTTGTTAATTAAAAGAGAGCTGAAGCTGCACTTTCTGAAATCTCAAAATTGAATCCGAGAGTTCAAGTATCTGCAGTCTGTGAAAATATCAAAGCTCAAACAGAAGAATGGATCTCACAATTCGACGTCACTGTAGGATGTAACTTACCTTCCTTTTCAGACACAAAGTTTTTAGACGAAATCACTCACAATGCCGGGAAAGCCTTTTATTCAGCAGGAGTTGCTGGTCTCTTTGGCTACATTTTTGCCGATTTGGGACCTGAATATACCTACTCCCGAGAACAAGAACGTGCTAATGTTGCTTCCAAAGTCGGACCAATCAACTCAACATCTGAAATTATCTCCATTACATCAAAACAAGACGAGGGAACTAAAAAGTTTTTAGACACATTGTTTATCAAAGAAAAGTACAGAAAATTGGCAGATCTTGCTTTGAATGTAAAAACTTTAGGGTCAAGGTTTGCATCAAAGAGGCGGGCTGCTAGTGTTAACCCCATATTTTTATTTTATTTAAGCTTGTGGAGACTACAATTGACTGATAAAACAGTTTCTGAAGAATCAATAAAAGAAGAAGCTACTTCTCTTTGCTCACTCTTGAGTCTTCCTCAAGAACTGGTGGATGAAAATATTAGTACCATTTCTACGTTTCTAAACACAATCAACATTGAAATCGCTCCTGTAACATCCATTATCGGTGGCGTATTGGCTCAAGAAGTCTTAAACACCATTTCTCAGAAACAAACACCGCTGCAAAATCTGTTTATATTCAATGGAGATGCGACTGCAGGTCCCGTTTATAAGCTTGAATAGATTTGCAACTGTTCAATATTGTCCTTGAATCTATTATTTTTTACAAGGTATAATAAATAACAATGAATATATAGTTATAGCTTTTAAAAACACAAATTATTTAATGTTGAAATAATTAATATGTAATGAATATATACGTATATGTTTGTTCTTGTTTCTCTTTTCTTAACCATATTAAAATACCCTACCTACTTGCGCATTTGTATCAAAAGTCAGATTTTATATTTACTGTTTTAAATCCATCATTATTATTTTTTTCCTCCTATTTCAACAAAATCTCATGTCAAGACATTTAGAATAATACAATAATTTTTTCCTTTTCTCAAATTTTTTTTTCATATTTTTGGTAGGGTTTATAATTATCTAAGAACTACCCGAAACAGCAAGCTTTTGTAAATGTTTCATAAACGTTTGGAGAGAAACATCATCAGTAAGTACAATTGAAGATGAGGCACCATATACATCAGCATTTTGGTGAGTGGTGGAAGGATTAAGTTTGGATAGCAAGAAACGAGCTTGGGATCCACCAGCATCGGTGTTGATAAATCGAGGTAGTGGAAATCTATCAATAAGGAGTTCACTGGCATCCTTGCGTGGAGCTTCAAGCAATTCTCTAAAGTTAACGTGGTCTTCTTGGTCTTGGAAGCCAGCCTTGCGCCATTGCGCAATATTCTCTCCATGGAAAATAAGAATATGGAAAAATGTATCGAGGAGAAGAATGACATCAGGTTTGATGGAGACGGAGTCTAATAATACTGGCTCTGGTGGAGCACCAAATGTGTAGGAAGTTAGGGTGGGTTGAATCATGATCAACGAGTTTGTCAAGTCTTCTCTGTTTAAGCAGTGTCTATAATATGCAGTCTCATCTGGGGAGTTATTGAATACTTGAAGGAATTGAGACCGTCTCAAATGGAACATGAATTGAGGATAAAGACTAAAGTTAGCAGATAATCTAAAAGATGATGGATCGTCCTTTCTATAATCTGCAAATTTCTGGCATAATTTAATAAGCATTCTATCAATCCACCTAAGAATATCTGGTCCTTCTTCAACCTCAGCCTTGTAAATGGCAATTCTGGCCATCAATACTGCGGCAGCTTCTTGGTCGAAAGACATAGCTACTTCGGGTGATCCACCTTGAACCATTTCACGAGCCAATGTTGTTACTCTAAGACGATATGTTCCGCTAGAGTGTTGGTAGTGTGTAAGGAATTGAATCAATGCCTTGTTGTTGGGCTGCATAGAGGGGCCACCTTGAGTATCTACCTCAAAGTAAACAGCATAAGTGTGAGCCGGAGTAATTGAGCACATTTTCCATGAGCATGTTTGTCCAATACCAATTTCAGTATCAGCAACATTTGCAGACTTCTTATTAAGAGAAACTGCGTGTCCAATCATACCATTGACTTTTAAGTCTCTAGTAGTAAGAACATCCATCGAAGCATTGAATCCCATTTGCAAAAATCCATTACCATCTTTTGAAAAAATGCGTTGAACACTTTGCTTGAAAATAGATGTAGTAAAAGCATCTGATAAAATCATTACACCACCGGTTGAGTTTGGAAGTGACTTCATTTCTTGTAAACCAACTTGATCATAGCATCCAACGCAAATATCAACAGCATGGCCATTAGATGAGGCACGTTTGGCAAGATTGTCGTAGAATTTAATGGCCTTCTTATAATACTTGGCGGTGTCACGTTCGATATCATGGTGTGAACGAATAGGTTCACGAAGTTCAGGTCCTACAACCATACCTGGGCCCTTTGTTGCTGGACCAGCACAAAAAAGGGTAATTCTGGCACCCGCATTTGAAAATGATTGTTCCAACAAACTGATAGCAATTGAGAGGGCTGTACCAGTGCATCTTAAAGGTCTACGATCGTTTTGAACAGGCCACATATCCTTTTGTAAGCCTTCAATAATGTTTGTGAGTTGAAATTCGCATTCTTGAACAGGTTGAAGAAATCTAGTGAATCCTGGCTGAAAAGCTTGAGCAGGGCCCCTGTTGCCAGCTGGAACGGGTTTAGGATTAAGTCCAAGCATTTCTTGTACTTGCTTAACGGTATAATCCTTATCGCCTTTGAATACGTAGGATTTATTGCAGTCAGTATAGCCGATTTCGTGAACATTAACCAAAGATCCAAAAGTGATGAGACCAACAAGAGCATTTGGTGGAATGAGTGAAAGAGAAACAATCAATGTATCTTTTAGGGCCTGAAGGTTCTCATCATCCTGGCACGTATCTACGACAAACAAGAAGATTGGAGGTGTTTGAACAGGTCGAGAAAGAACATATTCAATCGTTGTGCTTGTTGGAAGAAGTTCGTGGGGGAGCGAATTTTGGGAAATCTCCTTGTAGTGAGCCGGAAGAGGGTTTCTGAAAAGACAAAAAGGACAAATCCAAACTCTAGCTCTTATGTCTAATTGGCAGAAAGGATTGAGCACAGCTTTACATGGAAGCCTGCAGACAACTGGATCGTATTGAAGAACTGGTAAATCGGGTTTTTCTCGAAGAGGTGTGTAAAGAGCACCTATAGGAATGACAATTCGAGATGCCTCAATCTTAGTGTTGGGAAAGTTGTTCCATGAGAGGCGAACTCCGTCGACTTCTTCAGCAGTTTCAAAGTCCATTGTGAATTATAAATAGCTGTTAGGATGGGTTTGATAGGCGAACAGGAAATTAAGCGTGATTCTTCCACGTAAGAAGTTGATGAAAAAAGGCGAAAAAATATCAACAATAACAAATGTGCTGAAAGTGAAAGAACCTGAAGAAACGAGAAAAGGAAGCAAGTGGACTTTAACTCTTCTAGACTGAATATTGAAGGCGAAGAGAAAGAAAATAAAAAAAATAAAAAAAGGAGATATTAAAAAAATGAATCTAAAGGGTGGTAAAGCTGAAAAATAAAAAAAAAATAAAAAAGGAAAAAGTGAATACTTGGTTAAACAAATTGATGATGTGTTGTTGTTTAAATTTGTTACATACTTAGAAGCTGGGAGTGTAATAATTAAATGCATGTAATATAACGCACAAATAGAAGCGTCGGCAGAGGTGGGTACAACCCTTCAAACCAGTGAAAAAGTAGCATGTAGAGTGAATACTGAAATTTCAAAAGTAGTTTTTTTATAAATTTAGTCACTCTAAACTATATTCACAATATTTCATGTTTCAATTGATTAGTTGGTTTTTCTCAATTTCTTAATTTAAAAAGGTGTTTCGGTTTTTGAATAATCTGTATTAAAAAATGAGAAAAGTCAAGACATAATCCCTGCTGACTAATGATGACAGTGCTCTGAGTAATTTGTTTCTGGCATTGGAGTGTCATAAACCAATTTGTTTCTCCAAAATTTCCACAAAACTGATAAACATCTGTCTTTTTGTTTTGCAACGATTTCAAACAAGTCCAAAATTGTACACTCAACTTGCCCTTTAATATACCCGATACCAACTTGGACAAGCATAAGGCTAGAAATATTTGCTTTATTAATTAATATCAATGTCTAGAAAATCACAATTAAATATCAATGCCATTACAACATTTTCAATAGGTGCTCTCGTCAGGGTGGCATTATATTCATTCCCTTCGTTACCTTCAGTCTTAGATGGCCGAGTTGAAATAACGACACCAGTTTCATCTTTTAAACGCATGCAAGAAGGTTTATTTTTATATACAACAAAATCCATTTCAAATAGACTGAATGTTTATGATGGCGATGTCTTTCACCAATCGCCCTTGCTTCTGGCATTGTTTTCTACAGTAAAGTCATTCAATTTGAATTTCCACGTTCCATATATTGCAGCTGATCTAGTGGCTGCATTTGGTATATACATAATCGCATCGCAAATTTCAAAATCGACAGGAACTAGATGGGAGACGTTTCCTCCATGGGCAGCTGCTGCAATCTACCTGTTCAATCCGTTTAGTTTACTATGCTCGATAGCACAATCTACAAATGTTTTTTCAAACACATTAATCATTACTTCTGCCGCAGCAGCTTTAAAAAATTATCCCTTCCTTTCAATGGCTCTTTTAGCTTTGGCAACTACTATTTCTTTATATCCATTAGTTTTGCTCCCACCAATGATTGCAATTGCACTGTCGTATCCTAATGTTATGACAGGTCCTATTGTTATTGAGCATGGAAAGTCAATAGATTTGGCAAAAGGATCTGAATTAAGCAGTCCAATTGAAACGGATTCTAAAGAGTGCCCTTTTACAGAAAACGAATCTGAAATTGACGAATCTATCCAGCTCGCACCCTTTTCAGAAAAGCTTTTTGACGTTTCCTGCTGGGTAAAACTTGTTGTTGGATACTTATTCTATGTCGGTGTTTTTCTCTACCTCTCATTTCTAACAGCCGGTAGCAGCTGGAAATTTTTGGACTCGGTATACTTTCCTATAATCTTTTTGGAAGACTTGACACCAAACATTGGACTTTGGTGGTATTTTTTTGTTGAAATGTTTACATACTTTAGGCCATTTTTCATTGCAGTTTTCCAAATGTTTGTTGCTGGATTCAGTATTCCTATTACCATTCGATTCACATCATACCCATTATATGCTTTGGTGGCAGTCATAGGTATTGTAACAGCCTTTAAATCATACCCAGAAGTTGGAGACTTTGGGTTGTACTTGTCATTCTGGACATTGTTGAAACCTATTCTTTTGCAAGTGAAGTACAAGTTAGTTGTTATTTTGACTTTGCTTTATGCATCTGCATTAGCACCAACATTTTATCATTTGTGGATCTACTTAGGTTCTGGTAATTCTAACTTTTTTTATGCCATTACACTTGTCTATGCATTGGGCATTTCCATATCGTTATCAGATTCTACATGGACTGCGCTTAGACTAGAATATGATGGAGGAAAAAACCCTCGTTTAAGTCAGATCTAAAAGTTTTTTTAACTAGTTGTAATAACAAGTTCATTTTTATAAAATACATATATTTATAGTTTTCATTTTATGGCTAGAGATTTGTTTATTATTAAATAGTTAAAGCGTATGAATGTCATATTAAAGGTGTCGATATCAGGTCACGTGTGTTTGTTATTTATTTTTCATGTTTTTTTATGTGTTTTTTTTCACACCAATACCTGCCAAATTATGATTTTCACCTAAAACACCTTTAAGAAGATTTGTGAAATTTTTAATTTTTATACAAACAACATATACAATGTCTACAGGAGTAAGCAATTATTCATTAATTCGTTTATTTTATAATTCCTTGCTAACGTTTTTATTATATCGTCTATAGTTTCAACCTATCAATCCCAAACCATTTCTTCAAGATTTAACAGGCCGTCCAGTTGTAGTCCGACTGAAATGGGGTGAAACCGAATACAAAGGAAGATTAGTATCGGTAGATTCATACATGAATCTTCAATTAGACAATGCCACAGAATATATTGATGGAGAAAACAAAGGGTTATTAGGAGAAATTATGATCAGGTAAGATTATGTTTTATTTGTGCTTAAAATATATAACACTCTAACCTTTTTTTCTCATTTGATTTAGATGTAATAATGTTTTATGGATTGGAGAAGATAAAGAACAAGGAGCAGCAACAACAACATCAACAGCAAGTGAAGCAGCAGAAACAACCGAATCAGAGTCTAAAGTGAAAACTGAAGATGTCGAAATGAGCTAGAGAAAGTAAAAAAAAAAAAAAAAATAAAAAAAAAATAAAAAACTTGATATATTTTTTTATCAAATATCGGATATAAGCTATTTATTTTATTACTCAAAAGTATAATAAACAACTCCCCTTGCTTAAGAAAAAATGAATTATTCAGTTAATAATACTTTGTTTTTGTTTTTGCTGAAATTCAAAATGTTTTCAAAGATTTTAAAAAAATAGATTTTTGTAATCTTGTCATCTGGTATAGAAATTATGTTTTTTTTTAGTATGATGAGTATCAAAAACTTGTATTCAACTTTACCTAAATTGAAAACTGAGATCCGTTCCTTAAAGCGTTTTGTTGATATTTCATTACGAGTTTAAAAAGTATTAAAATTTACCGTGTCTCGAAAAGCTATCGTATGGATATAGCCATTTGCTACAAATTACAGAAGTTGCATCTATTTTTGAGATTAACCCTTAACAAAAATGTTAATATCTCGTCTCGAGTTATTCTTGCAAATCACAAAAGTATTAAATAATTATGATATTAAATTCTCCTGGAATAATTTATATATATATATATATATATTACCATTGCTTAATTTGTTCTTCCTATTAATCCCTTGCGTTTTAATTCCAAGGCTCGTTTGTATGGAGGTGCAGTTGGAGATTGGACAGGATTTAGTGAAAGTTTGGCTAATGAAGGATCAAGTGTATATGTAGCATCGGAATCGTACGCACTTAGGTCTCCACATGCAACGAATGGAGCTACTGCTCTAGATTCTAAAGCCGGGTCATATAACGGTATCACATCGCCAGGTTTCAAAGTAGGAACTGATTTTAAAGCTTCTTCACAAAATTGCTGAGTTGACATTTTAGAAAACTGTGTGATTTTTGATCCTTCTTTTTCTCCGTGTTCCTCTTCTCTCCAACCAAGCTGGGCTCGAGGATCCCATCCATCTCTCGGTCTGTATCCTTGACATACAATGAATGATTCCAAAGATGATGCTCTTGACGATCGCGGTTTTGCACACGACACATGTTCAAATAGTCTGCCCATTTGGTAATATAATAGGTCAATATCTCTACCTCTAAAGATTTTGGCAACAAAAGTGCCCTTACCGCTTGTAGGATCTAGTAATGAGGTTGCTAGTTGCAAAGCGCTGTAGATTAATTGTGCTTGAATATATTCGTCAAGGTCGTGTAGACCAGTGACATCTGGAGCACCATCACTGATAACCAGCTCAGCGGGTTGACCTCCAAAGTAGTCGAGAATGCGTTTAATAGTTTTTGGGTGAGTAATATCGGCTTGAATGCATGTAACACCTGGAATTGGGGCCATTGGTTGTAAGTCGACTGCAATGATCTTGGGCTCTTTTGGAGAGGTAATGGATGAATCGCGTTCTTTGTTTTTTTCGTATTCTTCTTTTTGCTGATTGTATCGGCCGTACATTTGTTTTGATAGTACCTGAGACCAACTTCCTGGAGCTGCACAGAGATCAACAACTCTGGTTAAGTCCTTTGATAAAAGATGAAATTGCGAATCTAGTTGAAGAAGTTTGAAAGCTGATCTAGCCCTCCAGCCTTCCTCCTTGGCTTTTCGGTAGTATAAGTCGCGTTTGTCTTTACTTGATTGGCCCATATTGTATATATATTGCTGGAAGTTTTTGATTGCAATATCTATTTGATATATGATTTTGAAAAGAGAATTAAAAAAATATTGAAATTTTTTCTCTTTACATCAAATCTGTTACAACTAGTTCTGTTGTAACATTTGTTGTTACGGCTGACAGCATATTAATATAAGGCTGCATTTTGACATGTGAATTACAAAACACTTCTATAGTATTTTGCCGGATAACTGAAAGCTAGTGAATCTGGTATTTATTCAATTAGTTTGCTCTTTCTAATTGATTGAATAAATTTTAATTAATGTCATAATATCTTTTTTTTGTGTGTGTGTGTGTGTTTTTTCCTTACTATAAATAAGAGTAGTTTGATATGAAGTAAACATGTGTCTATTATAAACTTATTAAGTGATAAAGAAGAAAAAAGATTTATTAGTAATCGGGTATGAGAAGATACCAAAAAAAAACCTTAATATGGTTTTTTTACAAATAGCTATGAAATCATGATCCATCTTTCATTAGTAATAAATAGTAATAAGTAGTAATAAAGGTTTTATTTTATTTATTTTTGCAGTAATATTAGTAGTGACATTAGTAGTAACATTAGTAGTTATAATAATCATAGTAACAGTACCTCATCAACAAACCATAGTAAAAAAAGTATAAAAACCTGCCCCTCTTCTCTTCTTTTTTTTTCTCTCTACCTTTTTTTTTCCCTCTCTTTGTAAATCATCTCCATCAGATATTTTCAATACTTTTGTTATTGTCACTCTATATAAAACCTTCCTTGACTCGATCATCTAATTACATTTCATATCAACAATGTCAGAACCTAAGTAAGTATCTCTTGATTTTGAAATTACATTAGCAATTGAGTTTTCAACTGTCAATACAAGAAGACTTCTGTGTACAATAACATGCCCTTCTTGTATATATTCACCAGCTATATCGGTAGAGTTTTTGTCCAATTTTTGTACAATTTCAGTGAAGATTTGTTCTACATTAAAAAAAACTGCAAACTTCAAAAAAAACGAAGCGAAACAAAATACAGAATGATTCCAACATATTAGTTTTTTTTTTGGTTTTTATCCAAATTGGTATCTATATATGAGGGGAGTGGGTTTAGTTTTATACGTTTGTTTTTAGTATTGAGCATTGTCAATAAACAAAATCTCTCATTCTGCCATTCTCAATTACTCTCAATTGATACCCAATTTTCTTGATTAAATGTCTGTTTTCAAATCTGCTGAATTGAGTTTTAAGCTGTAAGCACAATCCGGATTTTTTTTATTATATTTTAATTTTTTGTTGGTTTGTAGGGGAGAAAATAGAGCAGTCGGCATTTATTAGTCAGCATAGCAAATATGACTAATAATTGTTGACTGCGATATTCAACAACCGTGCGTCTTGTCTTACAATTCAAATCTCTTTTTACATAGCTTGTGTTGGGCAGAGGAGAAAACAGGCAGAAACTTTCTGTTACTTGAAATTTAATCACGGTACTTTCGATCCAAAGGTATTTTTTTATTGATGGTTGGTTTGTTATTGGTTTCCATTTCCATTATGTAAAGCTTAGATTGAAGATGACTCAATTTTGCGTCGTTCATATCGAATTGCTCTATTTATGGTAACTGTTTTTAATTGGCAAATGGAAACCTGTCATCCTTTCTCAACAAAACCCAAATTTCCTTTGGAATTGGAAAACCCCCAATTCTGTTCCATGGCGTTGATTTTGTTGTTGTTTTTGAATCATCGGAACTATGTCCCCCAGCAATATATTGATAATCAAGTTCTGGTCTAGACTTTTTTCCAGCCGTTCAACCAAAACCCATATATAAATTGGTTGAACTTTCTTCCTATTCCCTCCCTCCCCTTTTATTATTTCTATATTTTCTTTTTTCTTTTTTTTTTTTTTTAATTTTTTAATTTTTCTTTTTTGCACAATTAAAAAAAAAACTATAATATACTAACTTTAATAAAAAATGTCTGAACCTAGATGCGATATTGGTTTGATCGGTTTGGCTGTCATGGGTCAAGTAAGTACTACATAAATTTATAATCATTGACATCATGATACTAACTTTTTAATTTTAGAACTTGGTCCTTAACATGGCTGACCATGGTTACACTGTCGGTGTTTTCAACAGAACTGTTTCCAAAGTCGACCGCTTCCTTAATAACGAAGCCAAGGGCAAGTCAATCATTGGCGCCCACAGCATTGAAGAACTTTGCAAAAACCTCAAAAGACCTAGACGTGTCATTCTCTTGGTCAAGGCTGGTCAAGCTGTCGATGACTTTATCGCACTTCTTGAACCATACTTGGAAAAGGGTGACATTATCATTGATGGTGGTAATTCCCACTTCCCAGACTCCATCAGAAGATATGAAGAACTCAAGGAAAAGGGACTTTTGTTTGTCGGTTCCGGTGTCTCTGGTGGTGAAGAAGGTGCCCGTTACGGTCCATCCCTCATGCCAGGTGGTCACCCAGACGCTTGGCCTCACATCAAATCTATTTTCCAAGACATTGCTGCCAAAACTGACGGCGAACCATGCTGTGACTGGGTAGGACCTTCAGGTTCCGGCCACTTTGTCAAGATGGTTCACAATGGTATTGAATATGGTGATATGCAACTTATTGCTGAAGCCTACGATCTCATGAAGCGTGGTGTTGGTATGACCAACAAGGAGATGGCTGACGTTTTTGCCAAATGGAACAAGGGCGTTTTGGACTCTTACCTCATTGAAATTACCAGAGATATTCTCTACTTTAACGACGATGATGGAAAGCCACTTGTTGAAAAGATTCTCGATGCTGCTGGCCAAAAGGGTACTGGTAAGTGGACCGTTATTGCTGCCCTCGACTACGGTGTCCCAGTCACTTTGATTGGTGAAGCCGTTTTCGCCAGAACTCTTTCTTCCATTAAGGATGAACGTGTCAGTGCTTCGAAGGTTCTCACTGGTCCTAAGCCAAACTTTACTGGCGACAGAGCCAAGTTTATCGACGATCTTGAACAAGCTCTTTACGCCTCTAAGATTATCTCATATACCCAAGGTTTCCAACTCATCCGTGAAGCCGGTAAGGCCCATGGTTGGAAGTTCAACAATGCTGGTCTCGGTCTCATGTGGAGAGGTGGCTGCATTATTAGATCAGTTTTCCTCGGAGACATCACCAAGGCTTACCAAGAAAACCCAGAACTCGAGAGTTTGCTCTTTGCCGACTTTTTCCACAATGCCATTGACAAGGCTCAACAAGGCTGGAGAAACACTGTTGGTCTTGCTGCTCAACTCGGAATCCCAGTTCCTGCCTTTTCAACTGCTCTTTCTTGGTACGACGGTTACAGATCAGAGCGTCTTCCAGCTAACATGATCCAAGCCCAACGTGATTACTTTGGTGCCCACACCTTTAAGGTTCTTCCAGAATACTACGGTGAAAAGTACAAGGAAGGTGAACAAATCCACATCAACTGGACCGGTAAGGGTGGTGACGTTTCTGCCTCTACTTATGATGTTTAAGAAAAAACAAAAAACAAAATAAACGAAGACAAAATTTATATGAGATATTACTATAACATAAAGGTATAGTTTTTATTATAATAAAAAAATGGTAAAAAATTAAAAACTAAATTTTTATTTATTATATATATATACAAATAAAAGCATATTTATTTTTCAACTTGTTTTGGTAATAAAGAATATTTACTTGTAAATTCAACCTTCATAGTAATGATGGATAGAATGATCCAATCTGTAGTGTAAACGTATGGAGTTAGGCCCTTTGCAGAATAATGCTCAACAAAATGTCCTAAATTTGCTTCATGTTCCGCTCCAGCAATAAGAATTACTGAACGGTTATCAGAGGGCTTACATGACGACAACAAAGACAAGGAAGCCTTTTTCTGGTTATTGCTACTATTACCACCACCACTACGCACCGATACAGGCACACAGGTCTTTGCTCCGTGAGCCATCACAATCCGGTTAAACACATCAACACCGCCTTTGACGTCGCGCATGACATTAAACGCAAGTCCTTCAAACAGTTTCCCATGCACGTTTCTAGCACGTTCCAGCATTTCGTCGACTGTGATGTCAAATGACTTTATACTGTCTTTGTCTTGGAATTGGTATTTTGGATCATTAACATTGAGTTGAATGGTTGAAGTAATATTGTTGTCATTATTACTGCTACTTGGTGACGGAGATGGAGACGAAGATAATGATGAAGAAGAAGAAGAAGAAATGATTGAAATCGCCTCTTTCAAAAAAGTTTCATTGAGAAATGTCAACGGTTTTGCTAACGACACTAAAAACTTTTCTGTTCGACAAACTCGTGCTGGGATGATGTGAGTGGCTTCAAGTGGATTTTGAACAATGTGGATGCCTAGCACGGAAGCCAGTTTCTGTGCTTGTTTAGCAGAAGGAGGCTCAGTTCCAGTGAGAAGAAGTTTTATTCGCAGTTTTTTGCGAGGAGAGGATGATGATGTTGTTGTTGTTGTCGTTGTTATTGCGGCTGACGATTTCCGGGCACTTTGTTTAGTTGTTGATGCTGTTACTCGGTTATTGGATTTGTTTCGGCGAGATGGAGTTGATGGAGGAAGAAGTTCATTGACTTTCTTGTTTTTAATAGTAGATTCTTCTTTTTCTTCTTCTTCTTCTTCTCCTTTGTCGTCGTTATCTGCATTATTATTGGAGCTTGTTGGTTGCTGTTTATTTTTGCTAGTAGCATCGCTTTTATCCTTTTTCTGAAGACTTGACAAAGTTTTAGTAGTTTTTGGAGAATTCACTAAATGTCTATGATTATTCTGTTTTCTTTTACCATACGTGGCACGAACTTCAGTGCTAGTTGAAATATTGTTGTTTTTAAAAGGACTTTGTTGTTCGTTTGTTTTTAATTTGGATGGTTCATCCTCTTGGTTTTCGGGTATAGATACCTTTGATAAGATTTCCAGAGATTTTTCTGATTTGTTTGAATCAAAATGGGTTGATGCGGCGTAATCATCTTTAGGTTGTGCTTTGGTATTTGAGGTTATGGGAGAAGCCTTTGCGGAATTTACTGAGCCGGTAGCATCTTCTTCCAATGAACCGCGGGATGCTGATACCATTGGGGCTTCAGAGCTGGAGGCATTTGATTTGGCTTCCACTACATCGGCTGATATATCGGAGCTTGTATTTGTTGTGGAAGGGAGCTCGGTTCCTTTAGATGGAGAAAATGCTGATTCCTGTTTTTGCTTGTTTGTCTTTGATTGATTGACAGAAGACTGCTGGTCAGGTTCTTCAGAAGGGTCTGTGCCTCGTTTAGTTCGCTTTGCCTGTTTTCGTTTTCTTAAACGACTTGATCCATCATCATCTTTTAAGCTTGGGGATTCTCTAGGGGTCTTTACCTCTTCTCCCTTGAGTTTTGCTGATTCAGATTCGTCCAAGCCGCTCGGCTTGTCGGCACTAGTAGAGCCAGAAATGTGAGAATTACCATGGCTTTTAGTTACATTCTTTGTCTTTGTGGGAGATTCCAGTGAGGACGAAGATTGCTTTTTGTGGGCACTGGATGACTCTCCAGAGTTTCCCTTTACAGGAGACTTTGACGGAGAGGTTGATTTCGAGCGAGCATAGTTTGGTTCACCAGGAAGTGGAATGTGGTGAAGTTTACGACGCTTGACTTTTTCAAAGTTGTTTAGGTCTTCAATATTTTCATGAAGATTTGCAACAGCTTTATCTTTTGCTTTTCTGTGCGATGAGGTGCGGTGAGATAAAGGTGTGGTTGCCGAGGTTTTGGTAGTGCGAGGGGTAGTTGGTTCAGCAATATTTTGAAGATTTTTTTGAGGACTGCTACTGGTAGCTTGCTCTTGATTATTGGGAATCAATACTGGTCCAACATCTAAAGCTGGAGAAGTTTCAGGCTCTTTTACATCTGTAGTTTGCTTGCTGCCGGTCACCTGAGCAGGAGACACTTTTTCAGGTTCAACTGGCAACATTTCTTCATCACTTTGCTCAGCAGGCTTTTCATCTTCTGTCATTTTGGTGTCTGTATCTGTAGGCAAGGCATCCTTGACGCTAGAATCTGCGTCAACTTGGTTTTGAGAAGCTTTTTTGTGATCTTCAAACAAATCATCGTCATCTGATTCCATTAATTTTGTCTCTATCCTTTTGCTCGATTCAACACTGCTTGATTCTGTAGGTTTTCCAGGATCATCAATCTCCATTATCTCGTCATCGGGTTCTGCGTCTTTTGATTTAGATTTGTTAGTATTCAAGTCTACGGTCGCTTCTGATATTCTATCATCTAAAGTGCCTGAGCCTTTTGTAGCCACAGAATTGGCAACCGTAGCTGGCTCAGAAACAATGATTTTCGAGACATCTGTATCCTCGTAAAATTGTTTTAGATATTGCTGATCAAGCGCCTTGTAGTATAGATATGTAGACAGATCGGATAGTCTTGGATAATGTTGGTACTGAGGTTTTGTAAAGGCTTGTACTGACCATTTTGAATAAGTGTCTTCCAACCAAAGGTGATTTACAATGTTAATCCCCCAGTGTTTTGCAGCTAAATACTTGCGTCCTTCTGGTCGTGCGGCTATCAACAGGGTGTTGTGTGCAGTCAAATTGCCTGTCGTTTTCGCACCCAAAAGCTTTAGTAATTGAACAATGTATTCTTTTGCATGGCCAAAGTAATTGGTCGTAGTGACAATATGATGTTTCATTTCTGCAAGTCCACCTTCTACATACGGATAATGCAACATGTTTTCGAGTGGAGAAGTCCATGTTGCGTTCGTGACCATGTAATAAAGCCATACCAAGTTTCCGACAACCCAATTACTCTTGCATGCCCTGACATATTCTGGGCCTGATCGCAGTTTGCCTATATAAACATTGGTGATATCTGGTTTATCACTTTCGGTAATTGTATCAGTATAAGCGCCTCCAGACTGTCTTATTACTTTGATTGCTGCATTTCGTGCACGTTTTGACAGTCCCAAATCCTTCCCCAGATAAAATCGTTTGCCTTTAAACAAAGTGTGTGATATTAGTTGGATTCCTTCCATTGTATCTTTATAAGGATCGTCAATGGCTTCGTATATGTCACCGTGGTCTGATTCTTCCGATAGAGAAACATTGTTGAGATCTATTCCCTGTGTGGAAGGGACAGTCGAGTAACTTAGTATCGCAGGATTCGGTAGTTGATAAGCGCTTTCTTTGATCCGCCGCCTCAGTCTACAGCAGTCATCGATCCAATGCGGTAAAACTAGCTTGATGCTGTGTTTTGCTTGCTTTGAAAGAGTGCAATAAGGATGGTTGTGATCAACAGCAACAATGTGTGTTGTAAGAGTTGTTGGATATTGAGTCCACTGACCGCCAAATGCCTCGATTGCTCCACAAATAGCCTCAATGTCTCCCTGCGGTAGACCAGCAACTACGCAGTTGACACCTGAAAAAAAGTATCTTGGGTCGGGGCTATAAGGTCGGAAAGGCGGGCATTTCTTAAAATTGATAAAATCGGCAACCCATCTTGGAGATACTACAGGTACAAAGTTCTCAAGATAGAAAGTGTATTCTGGGAAATGTATGGTATTCGAAACGACTAGATTAACTGCTACTTCTTTCTGATTCTTTTTCTGTGTTTTTTTCCGTTGCTGAATTAGATCACAGTCTGTTGCTCCAAACATAACTAATAGATTTTTGACCTATTTGATGTTGCAAAATGTTAAAAACAAAAAATCGTGATACAGTAAATCAAACCGCCACTTACCCTAAGATCTTCTTCCAAGTCATCAGTACGAATGACTCGAAAATAGATATGACTAAGTAAAGTCTCCTTTTTCGTCATGTTGGTTTGTTTAAAAAAGATCTATAATGTGATCCGATAACTCTGATGTGCTATTATTAAATGATTATTATAAAAAGATTTTGTTTGTACCAATGGTTGAAAATAAAGTAACTGTAGTAAAGGAAAAATAAATTACAAAAAAGTCGCGTCAGAAATAATTTCGCGTCACGAGTTTATTGCCGTTTTTGTAACTTCTTTTTGTCATAACGTTTAATGAGATTATTTGGGTTAATTTAGAAAATCCCTTAAAAACATAAATTAATTTGGACAATGTAATTTATTTACTGACTGTCTTATCCCGCCAAAGTCATAAATTGTTGTTTCTCCAATATATATAGTAAAGAATAAGAAAAAAAAATGATCTCCCGAGCGTGAGTCGAACACGCGGCCTCAAGATGACAGGTTACTCCATTACAGTCTTGCGCTCTACCAGCTAAGCTATCGGGAGGAGATTTTTGGAAAGGTCTAAATATGTGACATCATATATCTATTATTTGAAAATATAGTCAATCAAAGAAATAATGAAAAAAATAATAAATATGTATATATCTTGTTTTTTTATCATCACCTGTGAAAGAAAGATTAATTCTTTTTGTTATAACTAGAATATTATTTATCTATTTGAAAATGTTCCATTTTGGTTAAATTTTGAATTGGTACTAATTAAAATCGCAACATTTCAAACGTTGTTCTAAATCAAGTTACGAATCAAAAAACAAATCATTTTTGTATTATTATTTAAACCGCTACATCACTTCCTTTTCTCTCTTTTTCTTTACTCTTTAACCAATTGTATCATACTGATTGTATACGCTGCTATCTCTATCATTCTTATAATTCTTAAACGCTTACTTTTTCGCATTTTAATCCATCGTTTTATTTTTTCTTTTTTTTTTTCCTTATCAAAACATAGTTAATGTACTCTAAAACTACGACCGACACTCTCAATTCTCCTGAGAATGGAAATGTGGGCAATTTCAAAATTACCACATTTATCTTGGCTTCTGGAATTTTGTTATTCCTTTCTTGCGGTTTACTAGGATATGTACCCAGACGCAACTTTGGTTTCCGCTCAATGCCAACACTCCCATCCCTTCAGAGTTGCAGATCTATTCTTTCCTCAGCTGGTTTTCTCAAGCTGTTAATTTTCTGCCGGCTCCTTGGTGAGACAGTTATGTTGTTTGTACGTTCTTACGAGTGTGGGCCACCATTCAAGATCAACAGATATGGTCAGCTCAGTTATATGTTTCCTGTTCATGCCAATGCTCCCAAAGGGCTTGAAAGGATTTCGACAATTGGCTTGGAAAACTTGGAGATAGACAGTCAAGAAGTTCCAAATGATTTCCTAGTGACTTTTTTTGGCTATAAATGGTATGCCACTAGTTTTGTTCCAAAATTGGGAAACTGGATTTGCCAAAAGCTTGGAACCTGTCAAAACACCAACATTTTCAATCTCTTATATAGATACTATGGAATGGGTTCGCTTCAGGCATTATTGGTGTTTACCCTTTTGATGGCATGTATGTGTTATTATTATTCCCATCTTTCGTCTATTAGGATTAGGCCACCCTGCTTGTTTTTTTACACCAAAACTGAAGACAATGTTGTCGAGACCGTCTTAAACAAACTCTCCATAGTTGAAAACGGAACCTCTTCTACGTCTGAAGACGTTGCTATCCAAACCTATGACGAAACTGTTGTCTTTACTCCTACGCTTATTTTGGCAATCCTACAACGAATGGCACAAATACTAGCTTTTTGCTGCGTGTCTTTCAAGATTTTCCATAACACAACCCTCAACATTGAACTTTCTGCACAGCAAGAGGAAGAAGCGTTGCTTTTGCTGTTGAACCAAACCAGCTCAAAAGATTCAAAGTTTGGTGTGATTGATTGGTTGAACTTTTTGATATCGGATGGCCGGTTAATCATATTGTATTTGCTTGGAGTTTGGGCAATGAAAAAAAGCTACTTCTATAGATCATCTTTTGCACTTTTGGATTTGAAAAGTGAAATGCTTTCTTTTTTTTCTGATTCAAACATTGAGTTGTTCTACTGCTTCCTTGTCACTGTTGCCACTCAAACAACCCCGTTGTTGATGTCCTATTTTCTCAACTCTTTTGTGATTACTGAGGGCTACTCTCGCTTTGCTCAAAATTTGACTTTAACAAGCATGCTTGTTGGATTGTCTGGATACATCTTGGCATACAATTCAATCCCAAAGCTCTCTGTGAAGGAGTTTCAACGGTCAAGGGTATATTCAGATGTAGCACTTCAATTTGGAACAAGCTTGCAAGTGTATATGGCGGGTCTGTTGTCACTTTTCACTATTTTTGAAGGACGTCAAATTCCAAGGCTTTGTTTTTTTGCTGCTATTATATCAACACAATTACTTGCAGAAGCTGCTGCTGTCTTGACACCACTCATTTGTTTCAACCATTTTGCCAAGCATAAAAGTGCAAAGCCAAAAGCAAAAGACAGTATAGAAGCCTCTGAAACTGGACTTTTAATGGCGTGGATTTGGAGATTTATAACCATGAACTGGATCAACCAATCCAAGTTGTCTGAATCAACAACCAGGCTGCTGAGTCTATCAAAAGGTGTTGTTCCTATGGCATCCGAAAAGGGAATATTTTGGAAATTTTTAAGTATTTTTAATATCTTTACATTTGAAGGCCGTTTGAAAATGGTGTTGTTTCTAAATGTATTTTTCTTGGTTTATTTTGGCATTAAAGTTTATGACGCCACTCTCTATGAAGATTCGCCAGGAAACAGACCTCAACGTTTTGCACAGATAGAATCATCAGGAACCCAGCAAAAAGCTTCACAAGAGGGTTCTGTAATTACTGATAGAAATAACGTTGTATCTAGCAATGAATCTAATCATATAAATGAAGCGAATGATGATAATAACAACAATTTTCCTCGTCTACTTGATGCTTTAGAGGCTGCCTTGTTGAATGATGGTGAAGAACCAAACAGCCTTAGAGTAAGGAGGTTGCTTGAAGCTTTTAATGAATTTACCAATTCAACAACAGACATTAGCCAATTGACTGTTACAGTTATAGTTAACAATGCTGATAATTTGGATGACGAAGAAAATGAAGAGCAGATAATTGGAGGATCTGATACTGAAAACGAATCCAACAATGAAAGTTGTGGAATTGAAGATGCCTATTCTATTAGTGATGACAACTTTAGTGATGATGACTTTGGCGATAACAATAATGGCAATAGCTTTAATACTAATTCTGATTACAAACAGTCTGGGGCTCCAGCCGCACCAGAACCCCGCAAAGAAGACAAGGCTGAATCGACCGAACCAGGCGTCAACAATACCATTGGTAATAACAACTTGTTGGATACAACCGGCGGCAATAATAGTAATAATGATAATAATATCAACATCAACTTGAACAATTATGGTAACAAGGGTTTATTGCTGTCAAATAGTATGCAGCATGCCGAATTATCTCTTGGCCTAGGCTTTGATTCCTTGAATGACAAAAAGACCTTGTTGGAGAAGAAGAAGAAATATGATTATTCAGAGATGATTCAAGAGTTGAATAACTTGGAGCATTGTGTTTCTGTTTTGGTAAGAAATTTGAAAGCATTTGGGACTCTTCAACAAACTAGAAATGTAGATACTCCAGGTGTTCAAGTTCCCCGATTGATGGGGGAAGATAAAGAAATAGTTGCTCTTGGATATATTCCCTTTGGAAAAGAAGGGGAAGAATACAATGATGATGATAGTGATGATTATATCGATGAATTTGATGAACAAATGCATGCAGGAACCCTTATGATGATGATGATGATGGATACTGAAGATAAAGAGTTACAAAATACTACTACTCATAAGCTCTACAAAGAATCAGATGGTGACAAAAAAAGGGAGTTTATCAATAAATGGAGGCAAGATGTTTTAAATTCTCCAGTTGAAGATGTGATTCAATTAGATGAGGAGCTAATTTCAGTTGATAAGCAATCATGCTTTGAAGGGCATTCCATTGAGAGATTAGGTTTGAAAACAAAGATTCAACAAGAAGTTTATGTAGGGAAGCTCTCCGATATTGATCAGCAACAACAATCGGGTAAAAAACAAACAGATGAAAAAGAAGAAAAACAAGGTTTTGTTGATAATTTTTCATATGAAAACAAAAAACTAGAAGAAACTATAGAAAATGGAAAGTGCAACAATAATAAAAATAATAACAATAGCAAGACAAGAAATTGCGACAAGAGATTATACAAAAATTGTAACAATAAGAGCAACTGGAGCAATAATAATTTTGATAATGAAGTTTCAAGTGAGTTTAGCAATTTTACTTTACAAGAAACTGAGCATGAATATGAAAGTGATGGTACTTTTGGGACAGATTATAGTACTAGAGCAACTGAATGCCACTACTACTACAAGGACTACTACTCTAAACCTTGCCAAAACACTACTACTGCCAATTGCAACAATAGCAACAGCAATGAAATGTTACCTTTTGTAAATGAGGAGACTAGTGAAAATCCTTGTTTCTTTTTTGATTGTCAAGATGTTGAAGTACCTGCTGGAGCTTGTTTGAGTAGTAACCAAGTTGGACTTTTCAATGGCTGCTCTGCTAAAAGACCACAAAAAACTTTGATGAAACAAGTGATTGAGAATAAATGGTCAGGAGGATACAGAAAAAAGGTTGTGACTAAACAAGATAAAGTTGATGATGATGAGGAGAATGAGGAGGATGAGGAGAAGAAGAAAATGGAGAAAAAGGAGGAGTATTGGAGTAGTAGTGACAACAAGGTAACATCAGTCTCGACAGATTATGAAACATTAAGCTCAGGCCACAGCAACAGCATTAATAAAAAAAGGCCTCAAAAAACAACAAGAGATGATAAAAAAAGTCATGTTTGTTTGATAAAGAATATGATGTTTTATGGGGAAAGGGTTTTACCAAGTGAAGAGGAGAATACTAATAGTGATGTTTTTTTTACAAAAAGAGGGGATACTACTGCTAATAACAATTATAACAACAAAGATGAAACTCAATTAAGTTTGATGGAAAGGTATTTGGGCAATTCCTTTTTAGTGAATAATAATAGTAATAATAATCCTATTGTTTTTGTGGCTACGGCAAACAATAATGAATGTGATAATAATAATTTGAACTCTACACTTGAAGAGGAGAGTTTTGATGATGATGATGATTATGATGACAATCATAATAATAATAATAAAAACAATGTTGATGCAGGAGCAGGTTCTAATTATAGAAAATATTTACAAAGTAGAGATGATGATTGTTCAAATGCCATTTCAAATACTAATAAGCAAATTCAAACAATTGATGATTTAAACAATCTTGAGGAAGAAAAAAATCAACAAGAATATACAGCAATTAGTAACAGTAATTGCTCTTTTTCAAATTCTAATCTTTATAATTCAAATATACAAATTTTGGATAAAGTTTGGCAATTAGTTGATGATTTGATGAGCAATATCCAAATTTTGAAAACAAATATTAAACAAATTAAAGAAAAGGAAGAAGAAAAAAAAAACGAAAAGAGGAGAAAATAGTTTTTAATAATAATTTTATTTAAAAAAATAAAGACGAAAATAATAATAATACTTTAATCAAGAAAAAAAAAAAAAAAAAAAA